>PVJS01039472.1:0-18881 GCA_004027185.1 Glis glis
CAAAAAAAAAAAAAAAAAAAAGAAAAGCAAAAAATAAAAAGGGCTGGGAGTGTAGCTTTGAGGTAGAATGCCCCTGGGTTCAATCCCCAGAACCACATACAAAATGAGCAACTCCTAAAGCAGCAGAACAAACATACTGGGGTTATCTTTTTTATTTGAAATGGGATTAGTCTACCTTAAACATAACTTTTGTGTGCGTGTGTGTGGTACTGGGGTTGTTAAACCCAGGGGCATGCTGCCTCCATGCCACACCCTCAGCCCTACTTTGTCAAGGGCTGTCATACAAAGCACACTGAGATTATCATCTTGGACCGACCCAGTTTGAATACATGGTATTTGGCTGGGTGGGATTGGTCTGCAAGCAGACAAATTCCAAGGAACCTGGTGTAATCTTTAAGGTGCGGTCTTTTATGTCGTCTCTATCCAGTAATATCTAATCCCTTCTTCCTCCACGCTTGTCACATGTCTGCCTCACTGACTTTCCTTATTGTAACTCGTGACAATTGCTAGCTTCTGTGTTTGGTTAACTTTTATGATGCCTTGTTTAAAGCTTCTATAAAAGTAAGGTACTGGTACAGATGGTCAGGAGAATTTTTGTCTCCCTCCCAACTCCCCAAATATTAAATATAATTTTTCCCAATTATTATTTCTGACTCCGTGTCATTTTCGTGTGAGAAGACTAGTGTTAGGAAGCTGCCTGGAGCAGCGACCTTCCATGGCAGGGACCATGGAACAATTTTCAGGGAGCTGCTTGGAGCAGCGACCTTCTGTGGCAGGACTATGGAGCAAGCAGCGTCCGCTAGAGCCCACGATACTATTTTATTTTGAAACAGGGTATTGCTAAGTTGCTGAGGGTCTCACTAAGTTGCTGAGGCTGGCCTTGAGCCTGTTATACTCCTGTCTCAAGCCTCCCAAGTACTGGGATTACAGTTGTGCACCACCACACCCAGCTCCCTTAAATACAATTTAATTTTATACATTTCCTGCCATTCGAGTTTGTTATTGGTGCATTGTAATTAGGCACAATAGCGGAATTCATTGTGATATACTCATACGTGCATATCACATAATTTGGTTGATTTCATTTCCCAGTTTGCCCTCCCTCTAATCCCTATCCATTCAGCATGAAGAGGTGCTGAGTTTTGTCAAAGGCTTTTTCTGCATCTATTGAAATGATTGTGGAATTTAACCTAATTCTATTTATGTGGTGAATGACATTTATTGATTTGCACATGTTGAACCATCCTTGCATCTCAGGATGAAACAATCTTCTTAATGTTTTGTTGAATATGATTTGCTAATATTGTATACATGTTCATCAAAGCTATTGGTCTGTAGTTTTCTTTCCTTGATATGTCCTTATCTGGTTGAGGAATCAGGGTGATCCTGACTTTAAGGAATGAATTTGGAAGGGTTCCCCCTTCCTATTTAATGGACTAATTTGAGGAACACTGGCACTAGTTCTTCTTTAAAGATCTTATAGAATTCTGCTGAGAATCCATCTTGCCCTGGGCTTTTCTTTGTTACATTGCTTTTTTATTACTGCTTCAATCTCATTACTTGTTATTATCTCTTTAGATTTTCTATATTGATTCTCTAGGTTCCATTTTGGTAGGCTCTATGTGTCTATAAATTTATACATTTCTTCAAATTTATTGGAGTATAAGTTTTCAAAATGATCCCTAATGTGGATTTTTTTTTTTTGTACTAGAGATTGAACTCAGGGGTATTCTACTTCTGAGCTACACCCCCAGCCCTTTTTATTTTATTTTTTGAAACACAGTTTCACTAAGTTGCTGAGGGTCTCGCTAAGTTGCTGAGGCTGGCCTTGAACCTGCGATCTTCCTGTCTCAGCCTCCCTGGATTACAGGCATGTACTCCTACCCGCAGCCCCACTGCAAGTCAAGATTTTTAACAGTTCCTCACAGACCTCTCATGTTACCATTTGGAAACTATAGTTCCTTCCTTCCTTCCTTCCTTCCTTCCTTCCTTCCTTCCTTCTTTCCTTTCTTCCTTCCTTCCTCCCTTCCTTCCCCCAACTCCCTTGCTTCTGGTAATAATTAATATTTTCTAAGCAGAAGTGTTTTAATAGCCTTTTCAGGTACACTTGGATATTCTTGGATACCTTCCAAGTGGCAGTCAGTCTGTATCTCTCTCTCTCTCTCTCTCTCTCATCTCTAGAACTTATTACTTTTACCAACACCTCCCATTTTCCCCTACCTCCAACCTCTGGTAGCCACTACTATACTCTCTGCTGCTTTGATGTATTATTTTACATCCTATGTACAAGAGAGAGCACGCAATACTTGTCTGTGTCTGGATAATTTCACTTAGAGTAATATTTTCTATAGTCTATGTTTTCAGAAATGACAGGATTTCTGTTGTTATATTTAAATAAAATATCACATTTTCTTTATCCATTTGTCCACCTATGGCTATTTAGGTTGTATCCATATTTCAGTTATTGGGAACAATGCTGCATTATACATGGGAGTAACTATCGTGGAATAGTCATTTAACGTATGACTATACCACAATTTGTTTATCCATTCACCTGTCAGTATAATGGGTTATTTCCTGTTTGAGGGTACTACAAGTAATGTTACTCAGAGAAAGTAAGAGTTAAGTTTTAGGTAGATTAAATCTTAAAAATTTATGAAATGTATAAGTTAGCATACCAATGAGTTAAGTAATGACCTGGTGATATTATAAATACAAATTTGAGAGTTATTGGAAGAGAATGCTAGTTAAAATGATAAGAATGAATACATCACTCAAGGAAAGAGTGTAGCAAGAATAACAAAGAGGTCCTATAAAGCATTTCCAAAAAACGTGAATATTTAAATAATAAATGGAAAAACAGAGCTGGGGGAGGGGGACCTAGGGATATAGCTCAGTGGTAGAACAATTTCCTAGCATGTGCAAGGCCCTGGGTTTGATCCCAACACACACAGAGGGGGAGACACACACACACACACACACACACGCACACACGCACACGCGCGCACACACACACACACACAGATAGAAAAAGAGGAAAAAATTAGGAAAAGGAAAATCAATATGTTTTGTGTTTTTGGAGCCACATGAAATTTAAATTATATTCCTATAGTAAGCCCCTCCTCAAAAAATGGGATACTGATTTTAGTGCCATTAAATTTAAATTTTATTTTTAGAAGTATTAATGTGTTTGTAGAAATGAAAGAAATGAAAATTGTTAGCACAGAGACTACAAAGGAAAACTCTGTTATAAAATTTAAACAAAGTTGATTTACCACTGGTATAAATTCAGGGCTACGGGTCAGCTGTGAAGGGTCCTCACATCAGCCCTCAATTTATGAGTGAATCCCCTCCACACCATGGCTGCCAATGGCAGTCCTACCAATCAGGTGAGTTAGGCAGCCTCAGCAACTTAGTGATACCCTGTTTCAAAACTAAAAATGAAAAAGGGCTGGGGAGGGGGTAGGTCAGAGAACACCCCTGGGTTTGAGCCCTAGGATCCCTTCCCCACCCCAAATAATGAGGACAGAAAGACATTTAATTTGGGTTGGACTCATGTAGTGGAATCTCCCATCATCCTAAAGAATTCTCCACTCTGAAAATATCGGTCTTCATTTTCTTTTTTGGCTGATGTAGGAAAAATATATATCAATATACTCTTTCTTGAGTTTTTTAGGGTTCACAAACTGGAAATCACATCGCTGAAGTTTGGGAATTAATAAAACAGAATATTTAGTCCTCAGAAAGCCCTAAATTTGTGTACCAATTCCGCTAGTGACCTTCTAATTTTTAACTCAGCATCTATTCAGTGAAGAGAATATCCCCCTTCTTGTGAGAATTAAATAAGATCATGTATGTTACGTGTACAGAAAAGTCCCTTATCCACATGAAATGCACTAAGAATATTAGAAAAGAAAAAGGAAGATATATTCTAATATACTCTCACAAGTTTTAAAATGAAGCAGGTTTTCTATACTTCATGAGAAATAAGGCCCTAAAATATGAAATGTCTTATATCTTCTACCCAACATTAGAGAATCATTTAAAAATAAGAACAGAATGAAAACCATTATTTGCTTTCATGAGTTTCTTCCTACACTTCCAGTGTACCTTAAAAAGTCAATCCAAAGCCGGGAATGGTGGTGCATGCTTGTAATCCCAGTACTTGGGAGGCCGAGACAGGAGGATTGCAGGTTCAAGGACAGCCTCAGCAAGTAGTGAGACTCTCATCAACCTAGCAAGACCCTGTTTCAAAATAAAAATAAAATAGGTCTGGGGGTGTAGCTCGGAGGTAGAAAGTCCCTGGGTTCAATCTCCAGTACTACACACACACACACACACACACACACACACACACACACACACACACGGGATTGAACTAGGGGCATTCTAACTCTGAGCTACACCCCCAGCCTTTTTTATTTTGAGACAGGGTCTCCCTAAGTTAGTGGGTGCTGCTGGCCTTGAACCTGAGATCCTTCTGTCTCCCAAGTATTGGAATTACAGACATTAATTCCACACTTCCGGCTAAGCAGATATATTTCTTAGAAAATAAGTGATGAATATGAAAATCGGTCTCATATATTTTTCTTCATTTATATCAAATTCCTCCGATCAATAAAAAATCTTAAAAACAATTAAATTGTGAATAGTATTTTAAAGCTTAGTACACAGTGAGCTATTTATGCTTTTAGTAACCACTGGAAGCAAACACATAGCAGTTAGAAAGCTGTAAATTACCTATCTGTGCCAGCTATGTCACTATGTGATCAAGACAATAATTTTAGGGTGTGCATCATCTCACCCCGTTCTCTTTAGAATCCTGGCGGGGCTCTCCATCCCGGTAATCCCCGGCGGCCCCTCCCTCGGGGCGGGGGCCTGCGGGCGGGCGGGCGGGCGGGGCGCAGGCTGCGGCCCCCTGGGGTGCCAGAGCCTCGGCCTCCTGCCCTGCCCCGCACGCGGCTCCCGCAGCTCGGTCCAGTCGGGGTGAGTAGGGGGCGGCGGGGTGGGGATGGCGCCGCTCGGTCTCGCCTGGGTGGGTGCGGGGCAGGGCGACGGACTCGTTTCGACCCCAAGGGAAGGAGGCTGACCTGCGCTCTGCCCGCCCAGGCGGGGGCTGGGAGAGGATTGGGGCGGGAGTGGGGGGGTCCCGCGCTGGAGAGAAGAGGCAGGGCTCGAACCCCCGGCCGGCGGAGCTGGGGTGAGCCGGGCGGGGGCGGCCCCTAGCACAGGGCACCCAGGTTCTCAGGAGACGGGGGCTAGCCCCGCGCGGCGAGCAGGCTCACCCAGGTGCTAGAAGGGGGGAGCGAGGGGGTGCGAAGGGAATCGGGGCGCCGGGGTGCGAGGGCGCAGAGGGGTTGTGGCGCCCCCGTCCCGGAGCAGCCGCGGGGTGCCGTCCGGGGGTGGCTGCGGGAAAGCGGGGCTCCCCGCGGGGCAGCGCGGCGGGGCGGGGCTTGCCGGGGGTGGTCCGCGCCTCTGACCGCGTTCCGGGACTCGCAGGCCGGCGCAGAGCAGAGCGGAGCAGAGATGCAGCGGCTCCGGGGCGCCCTGCTGTGCCTGCTGCTGGCGGTGGCGGTCCCCACGGCCCCCGCGCCCGCTCCGACGGCGACCTCGGCGCCCATCGAGCCGGGCCCCGCTCTCAGCTACCCGCAGGAGGAGGCCACCCTCAACGAGATGTTCCGCGAGGTGGAGGAACTGATGGAGGACACGCAGCACAAATTGCGCAGCGCGGTGGAGGAGGTGGGTGCTCCCGGGGGAGGGGTGCCGGCTCGGGGAGTGTGCGGCTGGGAGGGGCGGGCCCGGGGGAGGCAGTCATCCCAGCGCTGGGCGAAGCGCTGGCCAGGGACCTGGAGCCCCGCGAACGGTCCTGGAAGGGCCCCCCGGCGGCCGCAGCGCGACCTGAGGGCAGCGTAGAGTGATCTCCACCCCGTCCACTCCCCAGCTCGTTCTGCCTTCCTGCCAGAAGGTCTGAAGCCGAGGCGGACCACTGGAGTGTCGCCTGGACCCTCCCAGGGTAGCTGGGGTCGCCACCTGCCTGCAGCTGCTGCCACTGCGCTGCAGTTGTGTTCTAATGGGGAGTTGGCCTTTCCCTGTTGGGAGCGATGTTTACAAGGCGCCTGATATTCCAGCGCTGTGGTTTTGTAAAGAGGCCCTGGCAGCTCCAGGTAGCTCCAAGTTCTAGCTTGTCTGTTGGGCTTTGAGCTGTTAGGATGCCTGTGGGGACAAAGAGTCAAGGAGCCCTGAGTTCTGCTGGCAGTCTGTCTGGGCTGCCTTGTTTCCTTTATTGTGAGGAAGAAAAGGAGGATGCGAGTCTTCAATCCCAGCTGTATAAATTGTCAGAGGTGGTGGATGAGAATGTGAGAGACAACCTCACCTCCTCCCAGGAGTGCTTTGGAGTCAGTCCTGGGCTTAGGTCTTCCTCTGCTGCTCACTAGCCAGGTGACATTAGGCAGATCATTTAACATCCTGAACCTCGGTGTCCTGTGAGAATTAAATGACCTAAGTGTGGGCACCTGGCACGTAGTAGTTATGCACTATAAGAGCAGCTGTTTTCATCACATACCAGATACCGTGGTTTCTTCCTTCCATAACCCTGCAGACCCAAACACTGTGTATAGCAGCCTGTTGGGTCCTCTATGGTGGGCCCCAAGAATGGAGAAGGCTGCCTGGGCTCTCTTGATCTGGGTGTGGGGAGCTGTCCCTGGTGCCAGGGTGGGTGGGCATGGTCATTGTTAGGTCTGGCTCTGGCTGTAGCCTGTTTCTGGAGAGGAGCCAGCCAACCCAGTGAAGAGTCGATGAGAGACCAGATGTCCAGGCTCCGTGGATCAGGCTTCCCCACATCCTTGCTGTCTCCAACTTGGTAGTTCCCTTGGGCAAAGTCGTAAATGCTGACTCCTGTCTACTGGGAGAGGTTGCTTTCTCCCCCCAACCTTGTGTGGTTTGGGTATATTTTCCCTCCCATCCCACAAGAGTCAACCTGATGGAGTTTGCAGGGAAGGGGACACTGGATTGGAGGCAGTGACATGAGCAGTTATACCTGAATATCCACTGGCCAGGCCTGGGTCCCAGGACCCGTGGGCTTTCTGTTTCTTGAGATTACAAAGTAATTGAAGGGTGAGAGTTGTCAGATTGGCCCCGATGTCTCTTAACCGTGAAGCTTCGGATGAAGCTGAGCTCAAGATCCTTCTGGTTTCAGGGCAGGGCATCTGCTTTCCTAATCTGGGCTGTAGGACTTTCCCTCCTGTGCACTGACTCCCAGTAAGACTCACTAGGTCACCTCCATGTTTTTATTCAGTAGGGGAAATGTCCACCACTATTCAATAAGTTTGCAGCGTGGTTCTCTGATATGGGCTCCTCCTTTTCGTTCTCTGCATTGATCAGAGCAGTGTGGGGCCCATGGGGACTTCACTCTGTGTTTTCTCTGTCCAGAGTTATCTATAGAGGTTTGCCAGGACCCGGCCCTCCCTCCCGCTAGAAGTGGCTCTATTGAGTTGTGCTGGTTGACAGGATAAAATTTTCCAGCAGAGGAGACACTGACTGTCACATTTATCCCAGCCAGTGGTCATTTACTGAAGAGCCCGTGCAGGCTGTGAGGACATGATAAGAGAGCTTGAACACCGTCATGGCAGGAGAACGGGCAGTGGGGACCAGCCTTCCTTTATCCAGTCCCAGCTCCGCCACTTCCTAGTGTGGGATCCAGGGTCTGAAATGGAGAAAGTGTCTGGTTGGTTGGTTGGGTTTTTTTTTGTTTTTTTTTTTGCAGTACTGGGGATGAACCCAGGGCCATTCTACCTCTGAGCTATATCCCCAGCCCTATTTTATATTCTTTATTTTGAAACAGGGTCTCACTAAGTTGTAGAGGGCCTAACTAAGTAGCTGAGGCTGACTTTGAACCTGTGATCCTCCTGTCTCAGCCTCCCAAGTACTGGGATTACAAGCGTGCACCACCATGCCCAGCTTAAAAGAGAGAATTTTTTTCTTTGCTTTTTTTCTGGTGCTGGGGGTTGAAGCCAGGGGCTTTTACCTCCGAGCTACACCCCCAGCCCGATTTTATTCTGTTATTTTGAAATAGGGTCTCACTAAGTTGCGGAGGGCCTCACTAAGTTTCTGAGGCTGGCCGTGAACCTGCGATCCTCCTGTCTCAGCCTCAACAACTTCGTGAGACCCTGTTTTAAAATTTTTAAAAATGGGGTTGGGGTGTAGCTCAGAGGTAGAATTCTCGTGGATTCAATCCTCAGTACCAAAAATTTAAAAAAAAATTAATATCTTGGGCTGGGGATATAGTGGATATAGTGGATATAGTGGTAGAGCACTTATCTAGCATGTGTGAGGATGAGACCCTGGGTTTGATCCCTGGCACTGAAGAAAAACAAAACAAACAAACAAAAAAGGAAAAGAAAAAACTTTAAGTGTATAAGTATTAAAAATCAATCTTAAAATATTAAAAATATATTTAAGAATACCTTCAAAAATAGAATAATTCTTAGTAGGTTGTGGCTATTAGTTTTTTTTCTAAAGAAACTACCAGAAAGCCCTTTAAATCTTATAAACACAGGATAGTTGCTATTTAGTTGTTATCCAAGGGAAGAAACAAAAAGGACCTGGACCAGATGCATCAATTGTTTACATAGTTGCATCATGAGTCTGCTTTCAAGTAACTTCCTGGCATTTTATATATTCCAGCTGCCTCAAGCTGTTAATGTCTCTAAAGGGAAAATCCTACTTGTAGGATTGTTATTGGAAGAAGCAAATCTTTGAATGGTTTCAGTCTGAGATGATCTTGTTTTCCTGTTTTATTATTCTTTATATTACTAATAAATGTACTTGAGAAATTCCATTTCTCCTAACCTGATTGCCCCATCTGTAACTGGTACATGTTAGAATATTCTTATCACCTCTCCTAGTCCTAGGAAGAACCCCGATAGCAAGCCTGGATTTATCTGTCCAGTTTTTCCTACTGTGCCCCTTTAACAGTCACAGATTCGACCAATGCTAAAGGCCATTTTTAACAGCATTCACATTCCTCCTCTATGAAACAACTATTGCTTCAGGCTTATGTTTCTCTTGCTAGTGGCAGTAATAGTTGTGGTTGAAATTTCCATTGTAAACCGTACTTTTAGTTCATGGTGCCATTAAAGAACTGTTAGCTCATTCTGTTGAAACAACCACTAGCTGAGAGGGGGAACGTTTTACAAAAAGATTGTCAGCCTAGCCCACAGCAAACTCAGGATTTGGGAACTTGTCGATTATTTGAAAGCCAAACTGTATGATTTGGATTCCAATGAGAACGTTTAGAACATTAAAATATTCCTCTCTCCTTCTGCATATATCCTGTCTGGCATCTCCAGTCCCCTTTCCTTTTCCAACTGTATCTTTTCTATCACTAAACATGCTGGGGCCTCTTGCTTAGAAAAAAAAAGAGCCATTTCTTGCCCACCGTGTCTCCCATTCTAGCTTCCCTCTATTTCTTCTCCACTTTGTTGACCAACTCTTCAAACACATCATATCTACTGCCTGCTCCTCCCACTTCTGGCAAATTAGCTTCTTCTGAAACTGCTTTCTAATAGGACAATATTATGAAAGTAGCTACATATTATATATTTGCTATGTGAGAGGTACTGTACCAATACTTAGATTTCATGATCCTTAATTCTTACATCCACTCTGCTGAGGTTCAGAGGGATTTGGGGTCTTACCCAGGGTCACATGGCTAATTTGGGGCAGAGCTGGACTTGGACCCACCTTGTCTGACTCCAGAACTCTGGTGCTTTCTGCCATACTGCCCTCTGATGACATTTGCCTCATCCAGTGGCCATCTCTCAGTGGCTTGGTCTTTCTAAACTTACATGGAGCCTTTGGCACCTAGAAGGCCCTTCCACAGGTATAGCTCCCTTCTCCTAGACCTGGTTCTAGCCAGTGCCCTGACTCCACTCTCTTTCTTCCCTGGCCTCTATATTATTTCCCAACTAGTCATCTAGAACTTGCTGTAGCTCCCCATTGCCTAGAGCAGAGGTTCTTTACTGGGGGCAGCTGGAGAGGAGGAGAACCCTCAGTATCATCTTAGAAACTCATTGATATCTGGGGGTCCCATCTTCAGAAATTATAATTTTATAGTTCAGGTCAGGTATGCATCTATTTCAGAGTCTTGGACATGACTCCAATGAACCTGTTTGGTTGAGAACCAGGCCAGCATCTTCTGCTTCAGAGCCGCCCCTTGGATCTGTAGGTTAAGCCCTCTCTGCATCATCAGTCACATTTTCTCCAGTGTCCAGCGTGGACCCTCTGCTCCAGCCCACAGCACACTAGCCTGTCCAGGCTTTTGCCATTTTGCCTGTGCTGCCTGCAGCATTTTCACACCTCTCTGTCCAAATCCTGCTCATCCTTTGAGCCCAATCCAGGCACACCTGCTCTTCCCGGAAGCTTTGCTTCTCCCTTCTTTGAACCCCTGACTTTCTTATAGAGACCATCACCCAAGAAAAGTTATAGTCATCTTCAAGTGGGCCTCACTTATCTTCCAATAAAAGCGTCAGCTACTTGGGAAGAGTAAAATCCTGTATTGGGAAAGGCACATAATTTGGAGTCAGATGGATCTGATTTCTAATCCAAGCTTTGCCACTGACTAACAATGTGACAACCTCACTCAACCTTGTTTTCTTCCCCTGCAACATGGGGGTAAATAACATCTTCCTCATAAGGTTGCTGTGAGTACTCAAGGTGTCTGGTGCAGTGACTCAGATGTAACCAATACCTGAACATGGGAGTGATTATAATAATTGTTGTAATGAAGCCATTGATCAAGTGTCAGCCATCTCAGCATCATCTAGCCTCAGCCCAGTGCTCTGCACACAGGGGGCACCTACTAGTCCTGGTTGGCTTAGTTGAGCCTTTGTGCTCAACAGACTTCTTTGCATGTCTACTTCAGTGTGTTTGTGCTGCGCTGAGACATAGGGATCACCCCTGCCTCCACCCCAGCTTGGCGAGTCTGGTCAGGAGAGGAGAGAAAAGAGGGGGCTCATCTAGTGCTTAAGGGAGAGAGGACAATGATTTTTTTCAATAGGAAAATACTTTTTGAGGACTCATTTTAAGGAATAAAAATAGCCCGAGTTATAGATAGCAGTGTTGGAAAATTGCCAGCCATCCACCAGAACTTCTCATTGTGCCTCTCATGTGAAATTCTTAGAGTTTCCGAATGGCTCAACTAGTCCACGATGTGGCCTGCCTTTGGGTCCAGTCAGCTGTGAATGGGTCTGACTGCGAACCGCCAACTCATCAAGGCGAGGGCAGGGTGCTAAGTCTGGAAGAAGTCGGGCGCAGACACGTGTTGTCAGTTATAACTGATACAGATGCCACAGAGGCTCATGAGCCTGGAGGGTTTGAGAACATGACCTCAGAAACCTGACACCAGCAAAGGACAAATGTTCAAGAAGAACCAGAAGGGGCATGGATCCCAGAGAACTAGTCAACTGCCTCTCCAAGGGTCCCCCAACAAGAGGTGGGTGGGGGAGGAGACATAGCTGTGGCTCTACCTACAGAAGATATGGTACTATCTTATTTTGGATTCCCCTACCATTATTACCTCCTGCAACAAGGATTTGGGAGCAGATAGCTTCTTTGGGGGGTGATGCTCGAAAACACTAGCAGGAAGTGGGAAAGTGAGAATAAGAAAAGAAGAAAGGTAATAAAGGGTATGCCAGGAGCATGGGGATTTAGGGTCCCGTCCCACTGGGGGCCTTCACAGAGAGACTGTTGGTTTCATATGCCTTAGAACTGTCTTGCACAGGGAGAAGAAGCTGGGGTATTTACTCCTGAGCCTCTCCCTCGTTGCTAGGGTGGGGCCTGTGCAAACTGAGCACACTTCTGTGGCCAGAGAATGCCCTCAGAGAGAGACAGTAGATTGTTGGCAGGTAGGGGAACTGAATACAGGTGACCTCCGGATTAGGCCACCAGGAGATGGGCAAGTCATCAACAGTAATGACAAGGGCCAAGACTGCTTAATGGAAATGTGTTCTAGTTCCAGCTCCACCCTTCACTGCAAGATTTGGAAATCCATGTAGCCTCCCTGGTCCATTTGTAAAGTAGGGACATTAACACTCACCAGCTAGGGTGGGTGGGAGATGTCAGGGGTATAGCACAAATGAAGCATTTGGTGCAGTGTCCTGTCCTAATGGGTACCCGATGAATGGCCTGTCATCGGCATCCTATCTGCCGTGCAGATATTCAGATATCATTCTTTATAATTGCAGAAGAGCAAAATAGAGATGGTTCCTTTTTTTAAAATGGCCTCTCACTTGTAATGAGAAAAATAAATTTTGTTCATTGATTTAATAGATGGAGGCAGAAGAAGCTGCTGCTAAAACATCATCAGAAGTCAACCTGGCAAGCTTACCCACCAACTACCACAATGAGACTAACACAGACATGAAGGTGGGAAATAATACCATCCACGTGCACCGAGAAATTCACAAGGTAAGGGCAGTCGTGGCCAGCACGTCTTCCTTTCTGCCCCACTCATCAGAGAACTAAGGTCTCATTCACATATCCCATACACGAGCCAAAAATGGGAATGGGTTTGGCAAAATGCAGATTAAAAAGCAGAGGGGAGAGATAGGTATCAGGAACCTAAATTGCTTTTGTAATTAAGCAACACATTTGACTATGAGCTTCCTACTAGTCCAGGAGGAAATTATCTCTCAGGTTTCTATGTGTGTCTTGGTACTGGGTTGAAATAGAGACCAGTTATGGTGAACAGATCCTCACTGGTTTTTTTTTTTTTTTTTTGCGGTACCGGGGATTGAACCCCGGTGGTGTTCTACCTCTGCGCTACACCCCCGGCCCTATTTTTTTATACTTTATTTTGAAACCGGGTCTCACAAAGTTGCAGAGGGCCTCATTAGGTAGAGAGAGGGAGAGAGAAAGAGAGAGAGAGAGAGAGAGAGAGAGAGAGAGCTGAGGCTGGCCATGAATCCGGATCCTCCGGTCTCCGCCTCCCAAAGTACTGGGATTACAAGCGTTCACCACCACGCCCGGCTATCCTCACTGTTTTCTAAGGAGAAACTCAGATGTGATACACCCCACCTTCAGAAATAAAACTCTCGATTGCCACGAGATTAAACATCCATGCATTTACTGATTGTTCATTTAAAATCCTATAGCAGATTTTTTTCTAACCGACCATCTGAGTGTCTCTTGGTCTAATATCTTGCATGAGGAATAGCAGCTTCATTTCCAATTTGGCCTGATGAAGAAAACTGCAAATCTAGGGAACGTAGCATTATCCTGCCCCTACTGTGACATATCTATCTCCAGTGTGATTTTGGCCGCACTTAGCAAACTGGGTCCACCTGTGTTCTCTTGAAGAGAGGCTGCTGTGCAGATGTTCAGGGTCTTTGTTGGAGGCCATGGAGGTGACATTCTGTTGTGCATGTCAAGGAGCTTGGCCTCTAATCTCATCTGACTCCTATATGCAGGGTTACGAGGGCTCCCAGGAAAGAGTTTTGCGTTTGTTCAAGTGCTCAGGTAATTGGTTGGTTGAAACAATAGTGTTTCTGTGTCATAGAGCATAAGGGGGTCAATCTTTATGGGCCACTGCCTGACTATAAAGTAGCTTTTGTGTGGCTTTTCTCCCACTGCCTAGTGATGGGCCCCATTGGATGGATCAGCTACAGAGTGTATCCCCAGGCAAATGAATGGGTTCCCCAGCTGAATAGATCCCAAAGAGTTGCTCCTCTGAAGACTGGAGAATGTTTCTGAAAGTGATTATTTTATTCTTGTCAAAAGCTGTATTAAGTCATTCTTTCTGACAGTAACTAACCAGTAGATTCAGCTGCATATTAAAGTTGCTCCTTGTAGGAGTCCACATACCTGCAGGTGAGTCCTACCAGCAACTAGTGTGAATGTGAAAAGTTATTTAAGTTTCCTGACCCTCCTAATAGCGTTTATTAAATAAAGATATCAATGTCTACGTTGCAGTATTGTAAGGGCCAAATGACCTAAGGCATATGAAAGCTCAGTGTACATTGTAAAGTGTTTTGCAAAAGCAAGGTGTTCTTATTATTACTGTTGTTATATTATAGCAAAGCTGTGTTACCAGCACAGTAACAAGTGCGTTCTCAAGTGAGTGAGTGAGTGAGTTCCGTGGAGCACCAGCCTGTGTGGTGCTTCATGAAACAGGGGCTCAGTAGTGGTGAAATATACTCGGAAAACATTGTATATATTCTCCTAGAGACGAAAAAAATGCATGTTAGTATAATAAAGGCTCTCAGAAGTCCTGCATCCCATACATACAGGACTGTAGGATTTTTAAAAATATGACTTTGGTTAATCTTGTATAAAGCTCGCATGGAGAAAGAAGACATCATCCCTTTTCTGCCTTTCTCTATAGGAATTATGTAGGTAAAAACTTAAAGGCATGGTGTTGAAGATGTGGTCCTTAACTCCTCAGAACTGGAATTCCATCCCTTACTGCAAATTAGGCAGTTTCCACTTTGTCCTGGCTGCAGACTCCTGTGATATTAGTGCCAGCAGAGACATTAAAGATGATGTAGAAATGAGAAAACTGTGAATCAGAGAAGAGAAATGACTTGTTCAAGGTGACAGACTAGATGGTTGTTAGCAAAGAATTCAGGTCTCCTAGCTGCTGGGCCAAGCCAGCCCTTAGGCAGGGCCTCTGATGGAAGGACCTGGGTCCCACACCGGGCTTGGCTTCGAGGTGCCTGCATGTGGGCACAAAATCAGAGGCAGATGACGGATGGAGGGATGTGGGACAGCGCCCCTATGGGAGCTTTCTCAATGAAATGAAACTGTTCCCCAGAATCAGGAGTGCTGCAGCTGTGGCCAAACCTGCTGGCTTCTCATGAAAGACTTTTGACTAGACATTCAGATCTGAAATTTGTCAAAAGAAAGTTCACATTGAGTTTCAAGCGAGGAGCCCAAGAATGGTTAACATAGCTGCCACGGAGCACTTGCTGGGTGTCTGGCTCTGTGCTGAGAGCTACGCATGTCACCTCCTTCCCTCCTCATAGCAACTCAGTGAGACCGACTCTGTTAATATCTCCTAACAGGGCACTGAGGGAAGCTGTTCCTCACCCCAACAGCTGCTGGTAGAACTCAGAAAGATGGGAGAGCATCCCAACTACTTTACCCAATGCTCCTGCTTCAGAAAATGAAAGAAAAAAAAAAGCTTGTAGGATTTTCCCAAAGTCTCATTAATTGTATTTTCCCTGTACCTGTTCTACCGTAGATAACCAACAACCAGACTGGCCAGATGGTCATTTCAGAGACAGTTATTACATCTGTGGGCGATGAAGAAGGCAAAAGGAGCCACGTAAGTTGTCAGCTTCCCTGCATTCACACCCCAAGGCACACGGGCCTTTGTTTAGCTGCCTGGGCTGTCCTGACCGTAGACACGTGGAGGGAACTGACGGCTGTGAGCCTCCTGCCTGGTCTCTACCCATATTCCCCAGTTCCTACGTTCCTGACCAGACCCTGAAGTCTGGTGACAGGCTTTGGTTCCATGCACTTGGTGTCAAAAACAACAGAGATAGGAAATCCAGTTGTCATTCGCATCTCAGTTTCTTAGGGAAACAAGCAAGTACCAGGTATACTGGTTGGGGTCCCTGGTAACATACCTGGTGTATCAGACAGTGAAATGCCCAGAGCTGCTGCGGTGGCTCTGGCTGTGTAGATCCCAGCCCTGGCCAGGCAGTTGGAGAGCAAGAGCGCATTAAGTGAAAAACCATGACCCAAAGAGACGGAGGTTGCCTGTCTCTTCCAAGCTTCCAGCTCTGATCCCCCCCCGTCACTGTTCTTGTTGGCTATCGGTCCAAAGGTGGGATGGATTTTATAGAATTATGAAGTCCTAACATTGGAAGGTACATGATTTTACAGAAGTAAATTCTGGGTCTAGGTCAGGGGGTGACCCAGGTGGAGTCACTGGTCTAACCTCCAAGACAGAGGAGACTCAACTGCACCGTGTCTTCTCAAATTGCTGGCTGACCATGAGGTAGACACGGTCAGCAGTAACAGTATGCTTCCTGTATGGGAACCACCAGGACCCTGCCTCTTTCTACCCTGATGCCTTATGTACTCCTGGCTTTCCAGGGGCATGGAGGGGTTTTACCACCTCTTTAGGCCTTGTTGCTGGAAGAGAACTAGGGTACTAGTAATAGGAAGAGGTGTTGTCTTGGTTGGTTGTCAGGAAAAAAAAAAAGTTTTTGTTCATTTTTGCTTATTTTTGGCATGGTGCTCAAATGCCTGGAGCTGGCTGACATTTTCTGCAGGCTGGGAGTCTGGCCAGCTGTGTGAAGGTGGTGTCCCACCATTTGAGGGGGTCTAGTGGGTGATGATGGGTGATGATGCCGTGGACTGGAAAGGGCACTGGCTTGGTGGCTGGTAGTAAGAGTTTATCATCTCCAAGCTGCGGCACCTCCGTTTCCTGTCTTGAAGTGGGGTAATGATTTGCACCATCTCTTAGCTCTGAAAGTACAGAGGCCTATGAAACAATGATGGGGTGAACTAAGAAGGACAGGCCAGCTTTCTAAGATGGAAAGAGAGAGAAGGAAGCAAAACCAAAGCCATCCAGGTAGCCTCAGGATACCATCAGGGTTCCTACAGGGAAAGCTGCAGAGTACTCCTGATGTTAAGTCCAGGTTTGGGGCCTGATGTGGGCTAGAGGGCGTGAGCAGAATCCACAGAGTGGAAAGGGCAGGCAAACAGAACTCAAAGGGCTGTGCATTAGGAAAAAGACTTGTCCTCAGGTTAAAAAAAAAAAAAGTTTATATTGCATGACAATCGGCTTTGTTTGGGAACTTCCCAGAGCCCTGTGGGTGGCAGCCTGCCTGTGAGCACATCCCCGCCTGTGGAGCCCAGCTGCAACATGCACACCCCGCGCTCCTGCTCCAGCCTCAAGGGAGGCAGCCGTGTCAGGCTTTGAGCCCTGTGGTGGGGAGACTGAGATTCTGAGAGTGGTGGTAGGTAAGAGGCCAGCTCTCAAAGATGCCAAGAGCGTGCTTGGGACAGGGCACAGCTGTCTTCACTACAGTGCCGTGTGCTGTGAGTTTGTGCCAGTTTACCAAGCATGCATGGCCTTGTATGCTCGTGTGTGTCCCTGCTGCAGGACTCAGCTGGGAAGTCAGAATCTCCACACAGCCCACACAGCCTCGTGTTCATGGGGCGATGGGAGACACCAGCGTGACTCCGTTGTGCAGTGTATAACCTGAACCCCTCTGTACTGCCATCCAAGGATGCAAGAGGCTGAAGTGGGGCAGTAGATCTAAGAAACCTAGAAGGCAGAGACTCGTCACATTTCTCTTGATTTCAGCTCAGGCCCTGGAGATGTGAGTTCATTGAGTTACTCTGTGGGAATAAATGCCAGTTAGGGTAGAAGGAAGCCTGGAGGATTTGATGCTTGACTGGCCAGTGTCTGGCAAATCCTACAGGGCTTTAAGCAATAGACTGGAGACTTCTCGAGCCACCCGTGAAGGGGGTGTCACGTGGCAGAGATGGTATGTGTACCTCACTGCAGAGCCTGGCTCAATGTCACAGAGGCCAGTTAAGAGTCAAGGAACCGTGATTTAGTTCCCTGTGTCCACAGCATTCTGCCATTCAGCTTCCTTCCCCTTTCTGGGCTCACTTCATCCTAACACAAGTGAGCTGGGGCTGAAGCGCCATCTTTACGGAGATGTGGAGCTCCTTTCTCTAACCGGGAAGCTGTGAAGACCTAGTTGCCTTTAAAGAAATGGGGAGGGCCATGCATTGTCGCCCCTGTCCCCTTCCATAGTTTTGCAGTTTAATGATTTTTACAGTTGGTTCTGAACTGTGCTTCACACTGCAGAAACTGTCTATTCAAAGGAAAAGAGATGTGCCATTCCAAAGGACAAAAATCATATGCTCTTCATACCTTAAAACACCATAAACAGCAGCTCAATCTTCAGGCTCTAAAATTCCCAGATGAATTTGATTAAAAACAATCACCAAGCAGCCCATATTTTCTTTCTTTAAATGCCGGTATGTGTATTAATATGTATGGTAACCCGAGGAGGCTCACACAAAGTTACAGACAGTAACACTATATGCCTGTCTAGAAATTTCGCACAGTCTGTGAAGGTGCTGGCCTGTTTTTATAGGCAAACGGGAGGGGGAAGGGCACCTTGGCCGGCTTGTTATTTCACCTGAGTGCTCTGGCAATGGTGATGTGGTCTGACATCCTGGGGGGCCGGGGGGGGGCTTTTGTGCAGAGCCCTCAGCCTGGCCTCTTTCACGGGCCAGTGGGTAGGCTGACCAGGGTTGTGCTACTTTCATGCTGGGGGATTAGGAGGAATGTGGTGTGTTAGAAGCTAGAGAGTGGACAAGCCATTATGCATTAACAGGAAGCTTTTATTTGTAAATGAGTCCATTCCAATTAGCCAGGGCACCATTCTGAAAGGATGCATCCTCTCATTGAAGCACAGCTCACTGCTATGAGGCTCAGCACATCTCCCATTGATTGTCTTTCTGTTTTCATCTTCTAAGATGCTATAACAGAGAGTCTGTTTGTTTTTCTACTTGAACACACCTATTTTTTTTAACATGCTTTTATTGGTGCATTGTAGTCTTACATTGCAATGAATATCTATTTGATGTTAACATATATGCACACAGCTCTTGGTGCCCCCCCGCCTCCCCGCACCCGTATGAAGTACCAAGAATGATGTTGGTATATTTTCACATGTACATGTTATTTATGATAGTAATTCCATTGATTCCCTTCTTTCTTGCCCTCCCCCTTCCCTTGTACCACTTCCCTTGTTCTGTTGAGGGTTCTCCATTATCAACCAGAGTTCCTTGTGTGACCCTACTACTCCTTAGGTTGCACATATTAATGAAAACATATGTCCCTTCTTTTT
>PVJS01039474.1:0-18881 GCA_004027185.1 Glis glis
AAAAAAAAAAAAAAAAAAAAAAAAAAGGTTGGGAATGTAGCTTGGAGGTAGAATGCTTCTGGGTTCAATTCCTAGTACCAAACCAAACCAAACAAACAAATAATAAAAAAAAACCCTAACTGTGGCTTCCACTTATGCTCAGCATGAAATATAAATACATCAATGACATAAAAGGTTTTATAATCACCTGGTGTGATTATAAAAACCATCCATCCCTCCTAGTATGGCTACTTCATCCATATGGATGCTGCACACTGGACTTCTCTGTTGTTCCAGGAACCTTCTAAGTCCTTTTCTCTCCTAAAATATATGTGGCTGGGCCCCTCGTGGAGTGCATGTGTCTGCTTCAATATACCATCCTCAAAGAAGGCTTTCCAGACTGTGCTGTTTGAAATAGCCATGCCCCAGTTCCACATCACCCTCTCCCGCTACCTAGCTGTACTTTTCTTCACAGCCCTTAACACCTAGAAAAGTCCGTTATTTATTTATCTGTTACTTATTTATTGCCTCTTCCCCTAAAATGTAAGATTCGCCAGGCCACTGAGTTTATTGCTCTCATTTATAGTGACTAAATTACTGCCTGGAACATGGGATATATTAATGGATATTTGTTGAGTGAGTGAAACATTTATTAGGAATAATAGTAGGCTATTAACAGGGAAAATTGTTTAGCTTTTACTAGAAAGAGAGAACTCTGGTCTGTCTCTGTCCTGGCATGGGTTTGGCTGATCTAAACCATGTGCAATGGCGATGGCGGGGGTGAGAACACAGGCCGGGTTTATCTGCTAGGCCAGAGAGTGGAGTGAGGAGGGAATCGCCGGGGCAGTGTAACACACTTCATAAAGACTGCATGTGTGGAATCTAAAGGGCCTTTAAATATCCACTTTCACAAACGGTTTTTATAGAAAATCTAATAAACACTGGAAAATAAGGATTAGGTTCTAGCCCAAGGCCTAAAACTTGGGGGAGAAGGGAAGGAAGTGGCAGTTAGACAGTCATCCGGCTGTGAGCCTGAAATTTAACAAATTTCTCTATGTCCATTATTTTATTTGAAGCTCTATTAAGTGAGTCCTACCTTAGGGGGCTGTAGAGGGTAATGGTGAAGCACAGCATCTGGAGCCAGGCCTCTCCCCGAGTTCAAATCCTGGTCCAGCATCCAGGTGTGTGGCTTTGGAACATTGATTAATCTTGTTGTGCCTCAGTTTATCATCATTTGAGGGGACTAACAATAGGGATACTGATCAGGTAGTGAAGTGTGACGTGCTCAGAACAGTGCCTTAGACTTCATATATGTCCAGTGCAATTGATATGGCCGAGGGAAGGAAGGGCCCAGCATGAGCTATATCTGCCAGGGTGTTTTAGTCAGTTCTTCAGTTGCTGTGACCAAATACATGACAAACATAACTTAGAGGAGGAAAGGTTCATTGGGGCTCATGATTTCCGAGGTACATTCTAAAGCCGGCTGAGGAAAGCTGAGCTTAACTCAATGTTGGCAGGAGGCAGAGAAAGAGAGAGAGAGGGAGAGAGAGAAAGAGGGAGAGAGAGAGAGGGAGAGAGGGAGGGAGAGAGGGGAAATGACCAGAGACAGATATATTCCCTAAGGTCACACCCCAGTTACCTGCCTTCTTCAGCCAAGCCCTACCTGCCTGAGTTACCACCCAGTAAATCAACTCAAACCATCATCATCATCATCATCATCATCATTGGTATTGGGGATTGAACTCAGGGGCATTCTAACTCTGAGCTAGCTATACCTCCAGCCCTATTTTATTTTTTTAATTTTGAAATAGGGTGTTGCTGGTTTCTGGGAGTCTCGCTATTTTGCTGATGCTGTCCTCGAACCTGTGATCCTCCTGTCTCAGTTGCCCAAATACTGAGATTACAGATATGGGCCGCCACGCCTGGCTTCATTCAAATCATTAATCCTTCAGTGTATTTATCAATTGATGAGATTACATCTCTGATTCATTAACTTTGTTTCAAAATCTGTTTTGCATTGTCAGTACATGAGCGTTTCCATGGGACAGTCTATATTTGAATCATAACGCTGGGGTAAGTGGAAGTGCTTTGCATGTTGTGATCCTGGGAGTCATGTGTACAGAGCACAGGATGTGGAGCAATGAGGCTGGGCCTGACACCCAGGCATTCTGCAGCTGTGTGCACATCCTGGTGGTAGAATGGTTTTTGAAAAATCTCAGCAAGGTTCATTGTTTTACAGTGGGACTAGTGGTCTAGGGTCCAGGTGACCCGGGTTTGGTTCTGGTTCTATTATAATTCACCATGAGAGTCTTCTTCTCAGGCCTCAATCTTCTGTAATGATAAGAGGGACATGAACCATCCTGCTTGGCTCAGTTCTTTACTTTTGAGAGATTTCTAGCTGTTCAAAACAAATATAGAGTGTTCCTTTTCCTTCCTGGGCACAGCGCTCGATTGCATTTCCCAGTCTCTCTTGGATGTAGGTATGACCATGTGACAGTTTTACCCAAAGGAATGTGAGCAAGAGTTATGCATAGATTGGTCCATAAAAACCTCCCTTGTGAAATTCATCATGCTCTTTCTCCTTATGCCATCTGGATGTTGATGTCCAAAATTACCTTGGAAACCTGGATCCTCTGTGGCAGATGCTCCATCAGCCAAGTCCCTGAACAACAGAGCAGGCTCCCACCCCACCACGCCAGCTGACCCAGAACCTCCTTAGATTACTACACAAAGGAAAACATAAACTTGCATTTAGGCTTCTGAGATTGTGGAGTTCATTTGTTATAGTAGCTATCTTTATCTAATTCAACATTCTGCTATTATAATTCACATTTTCTAATTTCAACTGCCTAGAAATATATAGATGTATGTTTTTTATTCCAAACCTGAGCACTTATTAAAATTTCTTGGCAAGCCTTTCGGTGATTTTTGCATGTGTCTGAAAGTGAGAGCCATGGCCTTTTCAAACTGAAGCCTCGAATGTTTGATTTTCAGTTGCTTGACTCTTTACATCTCTGGACCAAGTAAAATGTCTGCTTTACTTGGCGAGTCTGTGAAAACCAGTGACAAAGAAAAGTTTTACCTTGAAGCAAATTAGCACATGTCCATAATGGAGATAACCGAGACATACTATAATTAGGGAGAATACCTCTTAGATGACAAATTGCTCATTAATGGCTTCAGGTTTCTTATTTAGCGTAACCTTTTGTGCTAGAGATGTTCTAACACTCACTGTTTTCACTGACACCCAGTAAGGAGACAGATGGGATGATTTACAGGCTTGTTCTAAAAAATGTTGAAGAGAAATGAGAGAAAAACCACTGTTGGAGGTCAGGTATTGAAGAGCAACGAGGTGTTGGGATGGTCGTAGGTGAGTCTGAGTAAAGGAGAAAGGATGTGTAGGAAAGGGAGAGGCAAGGTGGGAAAGGCAGAGTCATGTGTAGGAGCTGTCAGGAAGAGTGGTAACGTGCAGAGCTTTTGAGAGCAATGGTGGCATTCTTCCAAGATTTTGTAACAAAGGGTCAACGATCTTGTCTTACTTCATTGATTCCTCGGCGTGCTACATAGCACACAGCACATAGTAGGCATTGATGTATCCTTGGAGAAGAAATAGTGGCACTTTCACGTGTGGCTTTAGATGTACTTACTGTGCATCTTCTATGAGCCAGACACTGTTCCTGGTACCTCTCCCACTGAACAATTTTTTAGTAAGTGAAGGCCAGGATTGCAACTTGCATGCATTGGAAAAACAGATTTTTCTCCCAGGGTGAAACTCGGTCAGGACAATTCGGATTAGGTGCCCTTCCTACAGGCTGATGGAGTCATTCACTAGAAGCCCCGATTGGATAAAGAGAGTGCTACTTGTGTTTTGCTCAGTTTTTCAGTCCCTTCAGCAACCCTGAACAGCACACAAAATGCACAACTGTACTTAGTAGGAGCCAGCTATCAGTAAATAAATAAGTAAACAAATAATGCATCTTGTGGTGAAATTATTGAAAGTAAAGAATGGAAACAGGGACAGTGTACGTAGTGTGCAGGGAGGGGCAGGGGATGCAGGTTTCTCAGGTCTATGAACAGTGGGGGAAGAGCCCTGCAAAGACCAATGGGAAGAATGGCTAGACAGAATGATGTGCAAGTTTAATGACCAAGTAAGAGAAGAGCAAGGCCAGGAGAAGGAAGTCTTGATACTGAAGAAGGAGCAAGCAGTAAAAAAGGAGGCTGCGACTACATAAGAGTTAGTTCTGGTGAGCTGTTCCACAGGAGGGTGACTATCAATAACAGTCACCTATTGTACATTTCAAAAAGACAGAAGAATCCAGGTGTGGTAGTGCACGCCTGTAATCCTAGTACTTGGGAAGCTGAGACAGGAGGATCACAGGTTTGAAGCCAGCCTCAGCAACTTAAAGAGCCCCCTCAGCAACTTAGCAAGACCCTGTTTCCAAATAAAAAATAAAATGGGGCTGGGAGTATAGCTCAGAGGTAAAATGCCCCTGGGTTCAACCTCTAGTATCTCCACCCTCCAAAAAATAGAAGAAAGGATTTTGAATGTTTACACTAGAAAGAAGTGATAAATATTTGAGATTAAAATATCTAACTTGATTTAAATATTACACAGTTTATAAGTGTATGAAAACATCATGTTACTCCATTAATATGCATAATTTTTTTATGTTTTTATGCATCTATTCAAAAGTAAATTTAATTAAATAAAGACAGGGGGGTCTTGAGTGTCTGTGAGAACCATTATAACAGAAATTAAGGTGCAAATAATGATAGAGCCCAGATTTTAGGAAGTGAGAATTAAATAACAATACCACACAAACAACCCCCACACCTGTTTCAGTTTTATTTTCTCTGTGTAGATAGCTACCCTGTGGATACTGTCTCAGCTTTGTGGTCTTATGATATCCTGTATCACATGCACACCATTCACACCTCTAGCAACAAGGGTCTAGTGTTTTCTTTTATCTTTTTCTTGTTTTTTGTGGTACTGGGGATGGAACCCAGGGACATTCTACCTCTGAGCTACACCCCCAGCCCTATTTTTTATTCTTTATTTTTGAAACAGGGTCTCACTAAGTTGCAGAGGGCCTCACTAAGTAGCTGAGGCTGGCTGTGAACCTGCCATCTTCCTGTCTCAGCCTCCCAAGTATTGGGATTACAAGCGTGCTCCACCCTGCCCTACTGGGTCTAGTGTTTTCTAAGTGAAATGTCATCCCTCTTGGGTCTACTATTCTTTGTCATTTTTGTGGATCACGTCTGAAAATTATAAATACTTAAAATGTGCATAATATCCAATTTATGGTTTTACCTGTTTCCATTTCCAGGATATTCCATTGTGAAATCAAGCCAGCATTTTACAATCATGTGTGAATGTGCGTGTATGTATAAGCAGGCACATATTTGGAATTAATGGACTCACAGAAATCAGAGATGGATTAGGCCTAATGAGCTGTTCAGAAGAATTATTTAGCACATATTTCATATCTCTCTATTCAGTAATCAAACTTACACACTGTGCATGCTAAGAA
This sequence comes from Glis glis, assembly GCA_004027185.1. Taxonomy (NCBI): domain Eukaryota; kingdom Metazoa; phylum Chordata; class Mammalia; order Rodentia; family Gliridae; genus Glis; species Glis glis. Next base: position 5,511 of record PVJS01039474.1, read on the forward strand.
AGTGAAGTTTTTATCTTTTTTTTTTCAGTCCTTGGATCATCTCCACTTATGTCTGAAAATTTAACATTGCACCCCTAGAGCATTTTATACCAACTTTATTAGGCATTCAAGTTGACATTTCCCTGCCTCTGGGGTTACCTTTGGTATTGAAAAAGTAGTTTCTTTGCTAGTTATTATTAATATATAATTAGCAGTTGGTCTTGGGCTCTAAGGACCATACCAGGATGCTGGATTGGCTGCACAGGAGGTGGTGGGGAGTTGTCCAATAAAATCCCCCACTCTTCTCTCCACTCCTGACATTCAGACTGTAGTGATTGGAAGACTTGGAGAATTAAGGTAAGCTGAAGTGTGGTGTGTGTGTGTGTGTGTGTGTGTGTGTGTGTGTACTACATATCTCAAATATATTTGAATTTTTATCCACAGCAAATAATTCCCCTGATACTTCCTCTTTTCATGCAAAGTATATGAAACCTTCCTCTGGATATCCAGGTACATTTGCATGTTGCTTCTCAGGCTCACACTGTTTCCGTAAGCACACATTTTCAATAGACCTTCAGCATCCTATTCACAGCATGGGTTTCCCTATGAACTAAAAGGAAGAAGAGACAAAGAGGTCGGATACTTGATAGTGCATATTTTTGCTGAGAGAATGATTGAGCATTTGACCCTTAACAGAGACATGAATTCATGTGCCTCCCAGGGAACATGGAGATCAGTTCACACACAGTCAGCTTCAAGTAGCCAAGTGTCTACACTGTAGATTTTCTTTATACCATGGTTAAATACAATTACATAAATATCTAAACATATGTGCCCAACTCATATAAGTCTACATATAATGTGATAATTAAGAACATACTCTGTAGTAGAAAAACATGGACTGTGATTTTGGTACAAATTTAAGTTGGAACTTACATTGAGCTGTGAAATTATTAGCCTCATTCTTCTAAGGTTTTATTTCCTTATGTGTGACAATGGGCCAAATAATACAGTAGTCCCTCCTTCTCCACAGTTTTGCTTTCTGTAGATTCAATTACCCATGGTCAACCACATTCTGAAAATATTAAATAGGAAATTCCAGAAATAATTTACAAATATTAATTTTCATGCAGTTCTAAGTAGTGTGATGAAATATCTTACTGACCCACTCCATACTCCCCCAGATACGAATTATCCCTTTGCCCAACGTATCCACACTGTATACCCTACCTGCACATTAATCATGTAGGAGCCGTCTTGGTTATCAGATATCACAGGGCTTTTGTTCAAGTAGTATAATAATGGCCTGAAGCACAAGAGTAGCAATGCTGACAATTCAGATATGCCAATGAGAAGCCATAAGGTATCACTGAATATTACCATAAGAAGAGGAGTGAGGACAGTACTGCAAGATATTTAAGAGAGAGCAGGAGAGACTACATTCACATAACTTTTTTTTTTTTTTTTGCGGTACTGGGGATTGAACCCAGGGGCGTTCTACCTCCGCACTACACCCCCGGCCCTATTTTTTATACTTTATTTTGAAACCGGGTCTCACGAAGTTGCGGAGGGCCTCACTAAGTAGAGAGGGGAGAGAGAGAGAGAGAGAGAGAGAGAGAAAGAGAGAGAGAGAGAGAGCTGAGGCTGGCCGCGAACCCCGATCCTCCGGTCTCCGCCTCCCAAAGTACTGGGATTACAAGCGTGTGCCACCATGCCCGGCAACACATAACTTTTTTATAGTATATTGTTATGAATGTTCTATTTTATTATTGGTTATTATTTTTATCTCCTATTGTGCCTAATTTGTAAATAAAACTTACCATTGGTATTTATGAATAGGATAAAAACATAGTTTACATAGGATTCAATACTATCTGCAGTTTTAGGCATACATTTGGGGTCTTGGAACAGATCCCCCAAGGATAAAGTGGGACTACTCTACCTTAACACCTACTTGGCAGAGCTATTGTAAGAATAATAATAATAACAATAATGATGACAGCCACAAAAACCATCAGCAGCAGCCTATGTAATGAGACCCTATTCACTTCATGATAAATATTTTTCGTGGTTCAGCTCATTTAATAATCACAATTATTTATAATGATTACATAAGATTTACATAAGAATTATACCTGGCTTATTTCAGGTATTAAACATGTTGTTTTGCATTTTTAATACATTAAGTTATCAAAAACAGAAGCTGAAACTTTTTAGCACAGGTGGAAGAAGATGGAGGGTAGATTCTCCCATGTTCCTGGCTTTGCCAGAATTCCCAGACACAAACCTCTCCTGTGGTCTCTCTCCTGGGTTGTCCCACTGCAAAGCTGCCCTTCCTGTGCTTGCACACATGCTCCTCTGTGGCTTGCTTGGCCTGGGGGTTTCCCACATTCTCCCCCTTCCCAACTCCTTTCTCTCTCCCTGTGCAGACCAAAGTGCTGTGGAAATCCTGAAACAGCATAAACTTCACCTTTCCTTGAACTTTCCAGTCGGGACACACCTCTTCTCTCACGTTCTCACACTTTGTTGTTTATAATCATTCAGTTATTGATTCAAGAAAAAATTGTTACACACCTGCTAAGTCTTGACTCTGCTAGCACAGAGACCTAGAAGACAGTAAAAAGATACATGACCACACAATACAGTGTGAGGTAGTGATAAGCAGGCTCTAGAAGAAAGCAACCTGGTAAGGGGATGGGAAAGGGGAGGAGGCCTGGTCTTAGACAGTGTGGCTGGGGGAGATTGCTCTGCAGCAGAGCCTCTAGGTAGATGTGACAGGTGGTGGGGCAGCCTGTGCACACTTGGACAGGGAATGCTCCAGGCAGAAGCAACAGCTAAGTGGACTGAGGTGTGAGCTTTTGTTGCTTGGACAGACAGAAGAGTGGAGGGCAGAGCCCAAGCCAGGACATGTGGCCATGGTGACCACTTTAGATTTTTATGCTCAGTATTGCAGAAAAGGCCAGTGGAACAATTTGATCATTTTAGAAGCTGAACATTAGCAGCACTTTCCAATTTTTGGTAAGCGTTTTTTATTTACATGTCCGACCCTTGTTACATTTTGAAGTTCTCTAAAAGATCATATTCAATGTGCATCTCTGTATGGCCCACAGGACTGGGCCCTGGCAGGAAACCTCGCCTGCACGTGGCAACCACCTGAGCTTCCTCATCTCATTAGCACGTCCTGTGATATAGGAGAAGGCTCCTTTGGAGGTGTGTCTCTTTGTTAGGCTCACTGCGAATCATAAAGTATGAAGCCACTTCCAACTGGTACATTGTGAAGATGTCCTTGACAGTTCATGAAGTTCCCTGGGAGTACCAATTCGTTTGCTTTCCTGGGTGAATAAACACTATGCCATTCTCTGAACTTTTATTGTCACTTCTGATCAAAGGCTCAGTCACACTGCCAGGCCCCTACTACTTACAGTCCCCGTCATGTGAACACTGATGAAATGTTCAGAAGAAACGATGTGTGGCGACAGAGGCATCAGCAAAGAGTCTGTGGACTGGGCTCCTTATTTTATTGCTTAATTTTAAAAGTCTTTTAATTGATTTAAAAATAGATAACTACTTTTTATTTAGATTTTTAATTGCTACATAATAACCATACATATTTTTGGAGTACAATGTGATGTTTTGATACACACATATATGGCATAATGAGCAAGTTAGGAAAATGAGAATGGCTATTATCAAAAAGACAAAACACAACAAGTGTTAGCAAGGATGTGGGGAAAAGGGAACCCTTGCACACTGTTAGTGGGAATGTACGTACAGCCATAATAGAAAACAGGTTCCTCAACAAACTAAAAATAGAACTACCATATGATCCAGCAATCTCACTACTGGGGGTATGTCCAAAGGAAATGAAATCAGTATATCAAAGAGATATCAGCACTTCCATGTGTATGGCAGCACCTTTTATAATAGCCAAGATTTGAAATCAATGTAAATGTCCATCACCAGATGACTGGATAAACAAAACGTGTTATATACAATAAATGGAATACTATTCATCCATCAAAAGGATGAAACCTGCACACTTGTAATCCCAGTACTTGGGAGGCTGAGACCGGAGGATCCGGGTTCTCAGCCAGCCTCAGCTACTTAGTGAGGCCCTCCGCAGCTTAGTGAGACCCTGTTTCAAAATAAAGAATAAAAAAATAGGGCCGAGTATGTAGTTCGGAGGCAGAATGTCCGTGGGTTCAATCCCCAGTATGGCCAAAAAAAAAAAAAAGGATTAAACTTGTCATTTGCAATAATGTGGATGGAATGGAGGACATTATGTAAAGTGAAATCAGCCAGGTATAGAAAAACAAGTACCATATTATCTCCGTCATCTGTGAAATGTACAAAGTACTTCATGGAAGTAGAGAGTAGAATAGTGGTTACCCGAGGCTAGAAGGGTAAGGGAGAGGGGTAGGATAGGCTTGTTTAATGCATACAAAGTTATATTGAGACAGAAGGAATATATTTTGGTGTCTTAGTAAACAGTAAGGAGGCTATAGTTAATGGTAATGTATTCTATATTTCAAAATAGCTAGTAGGGAGGATTTTCAATGCTCTTGCCAGAAAGAAATGATAAATGCAAGAGGTGAGGGGTGTGTTCGCTTGGCTTTGACATCATTGCCTTCCTTGGTGCTGGGCTGTTTGTCAGCCATATAGTATACAACAGTGATTTTGTGGCCTCTGCTTTCCAACAATTATACTAAATTGCATATACAATATTAAACATAGCCTGATTATTCAAGGCAACATAAATATATAATTCCTATCAGAAATGCAGGAATTTTTCTCTTCTTATTTATGTATCTACTTATTTTTTTGAAGTACTGGAGATCAAACCCAGGGTCTCTTGCATGCTAGGCAAGTACTGTACTGCTGAGCTACACCCCCAACCACATTCTTTATTTTTATCAATTTATTTCATATTAGCAAGTGAGTATGGGTGGGACGGGTGTTGATAGGTTATGGTCCAAACAGGTGGCAGTGGGGAAGAATGCACATTTCTCATCACCCCGTGACTGACTTTTCTTCCTTGTGTTCGCTTTGAGCTTGCCAGCACCTCACACTGGGCTTGGCTCATCACAGGCACTCAATAAATATCTGATGATACGCTTACTGGAGGAGCACAACATTTTATGCGTATCAGGAGCCAAATGACTTATTTTTTGCGGTACCGGGGATTGAACCCAGGGGTGTTCTACCTCCGCGCTACGCCCCCGGCCCTATTTTTTTATACTTTATTTTGAAACCGGGTCTCACAAAGTTGCGGAGGGCCTCACTATGGAGAGAGAGAGAGGGAGAGAGAGAGAGCTGAGGCTGGCTGCGAACCCAGATCCTCCGGTCTCCGCCTCCCAGAGTACTGGGATTACAAGCGTGCGCCACCACGCCCGGCTCCTTATTTTTCTTAAATTAGGAAATAGTTTCATATTTTATATGTGTGTAACATTTCTACATATAAAAAAAATTGAGCCGGGCGTGGTGGCGCACACTTGTAATCCCAGTACTTTGGGAGGCGGAGACCGGAGGATCCGGGTTCGCGGCCAGCCTCAGCCCTCTCTCTCTCTCCCTGTCTCTCTCTCTCTCTCTCTCTCTCTCTACCTAGTGAGGCCCTCCGCAACTTCGTGAGACCCGGTTTCAAAATAAAGCATAAAAAAATAGGGCCGGGGGTGTAGCGCGGAGGTAGAACGCCCCTGGGTTCAATCCCCGGCACTGCAAAAAAATAAAATAAATAAAAAATAAAAAAAATTGACCACCTGTGCTCTCTCCCCCAGTCTAAGAAATAGAACTACCCATGGCCTGTGAAGATCATGTCTTCTTACTTGCTTTATACCCTTACTCTTCTTTCTGCTCTCAGAAGACAGCTCACCTCTGCTTTCAACTTTCTAATTTACTGTTTCCTTCTTTCTTATAGTTTTACCAAATATGTAATTATTCTTAAACAACATATTGTCTTGTGTTGTGTGTTATTTCCCTTTATGTGATAAGAAAATTGCATATATTATCCTGCAAATATTTTTTATATAACAGTCTACGTTTTCTGGTGATTTGAAATTTATACAGTCTTGAATATGAACAAAGGCAGAGCTCTCTCGACGTCATTTTAGGTAATTAACTGGTCCACACCCCATCATTCAAAAGTAGATTAATGCTCTGTGACCTTGAGTGTGTGTGCGCACACAAAACCTGGTAAGGATTAGAAACAAATGCTGAAAGGACCTTATATCAGTCTAGTAGTGCTCATTAAGTTTCTCTGCATGATGCAATTACAAGTGTTGTGTTTGCTACAATTATTAAGATTTTAAAAACTAAATTTTTGATTTTCATAATCGGTCAAGATTAGTATTGGATTAGGTGACTTTATGGACCCACTGATATGTGCAGGTCTCGGAGCTTTCTGCACACATGCTCCCCTGCGCCAGGCATTTTGCCAGGCTCTATTGGACTACCAAAATAACCAAGTCACCGTTCCTGCCCTCAGCTAGCCTACAACCTGGCTCGGTAGGAGATCTGCAGAAGAGGGACCTTAGAAAGAGAGAAAGGGAGCGGCTGCTGATCCAGAAGGCCACTGTGGCATCTGCCACATGGGGGGAGGTTGGAGGAGTGCAAAAGGGACACTGGGGGTGGGGGAGGTGAGGGCAGGAAGGGATCTGAGTCTGCCAGGACCGCGAAGACTTGCAGAGAACTCCCGACTGAGTGACGAGTGGTCACCAACTAACTAAGGCAGACCCACTGCTGGAGGGAGAGAGGGCCTCAGAGTTGTGGGCCACCTGGGCTGGTCCTTTCTGCTGTGGTCATGCCTCCCTATAGTTCAGAGTGAGTCCACAACAGTCTGGACCTGTCAGAACATGCAGGATTGAACAATGCCTGCTCCAGGTGGCTACATTAAGTTCCATTCTGTAGAGCAAATATGGATTGCTGTCCTATATGGGTGCTATTCTAGACATCGTGGAGTACAGTAACCAACACACTTAAGCTTAAAACATTATGATGTGAGACTACAATGCTCCAATAAAAGTATATATATAAACTCTGTTCTCCCAGAACTCACCTTCCAGTAGAATGAGACAAACAATAAACAAAGTCCATGCAAACCATGGAAGCCATGGATGGATGACACATGACGTGGAGAGGAACCAAGAGGATGTGCAGCGGGCAAGGAGCATGAAGCCTGCGATTCCAAACAGCGTGACTGGAGAAGGCTTAGTTAATTAGTCTTCGCTTATCTGTCTATTCTAAATTGTCCACAAAAACACACATTATTTTGACATAAGATGAAACATTGGAAAAACACTAAAGACAACAGTTTATGGCAATATATGCTTTCTTCAACATTTGAGGAAAAGCGATGGTACATGCTGTATCAGAAATACGTTGGAGTGTCTCAAACTCTGTAGAGGCAGGATGTCGATCTTCATTTATCACCCAGATTCTTCTTCCTCTATCTTAATTGCCTCTGTCAGAAAGAATAAAAAATGGAAGCACTCGGTCCTGCTCCTTCGCAGGAAACCTGTCTCTGATCATGGGTGGAGGAATGGGGCGTGGGGCTGATGGCAGTGATTATCCACAGCTGGGAGTGCTCCTTGGTGGTTGGTAGGTGCTGCTGTGAGGAGCAGGCCCAGGATTGGCTCCTGCCCGCAGGACACTCCCCTCTTGCTTCTCATGCCAGCTCTGAGCTGCAGGAGGCACCCAGGTCACTTGAAACATGCATCCTCAGGGTAACATTTAGCCCAGGGACCTTGGGAGCCCGATCACAAGGAACAGTTGAACTGCCCGAAGCCTCTTAAAAGCAATGGCCGGTGAATACGCCAGAAGTCATGAATAGATAAACTAACAGGCAAATAATGGAATTAATAAATAGACAGGGGAGCAGAACCGGGGCCATGAGCTGAGCGCCACTAGATCAGGCAATGTCAGCTTTTCTCTCGGCTTTTCCTCCACAGCGCCAACTGTCAGTAATTTAACTAACATTTTGTAAATAAATGTGGCACTCGGACAGCTGTCAGCACGCCTGTTGTAAACACTCCTTTGTCACTGAAAGCTGGCAGTGCCGCCGTGTCGCTCCTGCAAGTGTGGCCAGCACTGCCAGTTGGCTCCCGGGCCGAAACTGTCAGGGAACAGCAGAGGGGGTACCCCGGCGGAGAAGTGGGTGCCGAGCGTCCTGCACCAGGGGCCTCGTTACTGTTACTGGGCATCCAGAGACTGTGTGTCCACCCAGCTGCTTCTGGGACACTTGGCCAACTTGTAAGGCACTTCCTTCTCTGTCCCTTGACCCAAGTTCAAACCCTACATTCTGGTTTTCCAAACACCTACGGGTTTTAGTGGGAATTCCACCTCCTTGATTTTTTAGTTTCTTCCAATGGATTTGCTGTTTCTGTATAAGATATTTATTTATCTAGGTCAAAGATACTAAACTTACTGTTTTCTTCTCTGGCTGCTGGATGGTTATTTAGGGTTCTGCAGCCCCAATCTCTTCCTGTTTCAGTTTCCTCCTAAGCTTAAGACGAATGGCTCTGATCTATGTACTAATTCTCCCAGGTTTAATCTTTAAGTTTTATTAAGTTAGCACTTCAGTGTCCCCTCTTCCCAGAAAGTCAGTCTCTCTCTCTCTCTCTCTTTCTCTCTCTCTGCAGGCTTTCTAGCCTATAACTAAGTAGAAGCACAGGGAGACAATGAATCTGTGTTAATATCAAGGCCCCATGGGCAATAAATTTGGGTTATTGTAATATATGCTATCTAGCTCAGGGAGGATAAGGTTGCACTGGGTAACTGTGTAGTCAGAAATATATTTAGCAATAATAAAAGTTCTGGTGGACATTTACTGAACTCTTTTGGGGGGCTAGGGGCCACGTTGCCTTACAAAGTGTTTTACATATAATCTCATTTACGAGTAGTGCATGGCTGAACAGGGATTTGATCCCAGACAGCTTAATTCCAGGGCCCGTGCTCTTAACAACTGCGCTGGTCTTCTCCATTTATAGTTATCCTGTGCACTGGGTATGAAATTACCGAATTTTAAGAAGCTAGAATGTAATAAAGTAACCCCCCCACACACAAAAGCTAAGGAAAATGATTTGATCTTTTTTCTGATGAATGAGAAGACTTTTTATAGTACCGTGGCAGACCGACCATTGGGGACGTTATTCCACAGAGCATAGGAATGATTAAGAGAATGGACACTGCAGTCTACAGGGAAATTTACTCAGCCTCATTGGTAAAATAAGTATCGTAATTAATAGAAACTATCTTGTAGAGATGTTTTGAGGATTAAATAAAATAATGCACATAAAGTGTTTAGTAGTACCTGGCTCAGAGTAAATGTTCATTCATTCATTCATTGAAGTATGTATGTATGCATGTATGTATGTATGTATGTATATATGTATATATGTATGCATGTATTTTGTGTGGTACTGGGGATTGAACCCAGGGGCATTCTACCTCTGAGCTACACCCTCAGCCTGATTTTATTTCTTACTTGGAAACAGGGTCTCACTGAGTTGTGGAGGGCCATGCTAAGTTAGCGAGGCTGGCTTTGAACCTGCAATCCTCCTGTCCCAGCCTCCTAAATACTGGGATTACAAGCGTGTGCCACCACGCCCAGCTCATTGAAGTATTTACTAGGTACACATGATGTGCCGAGGATTCTGCAGTGACTAAAGAGACATGCTATGTTCTTGGAGCATATAGTCATGTGAGGGGAGATAGTGAACAAGCAAATAAATGCATACGAATATATGGGAAAGGATGAGGTACTGTGGTGGAGGCTGCCTGGGTTTCTGGGTGATGGGGGTTGGTGAAAGTCTCTTTAAGAGGAAGTGACATTTGAGTGAGACTAAATGGAGAGAAGGAGCTGGAGCAGAAAGTTGCAGGGACAGGGAGCAAGCTTCCTGGGCTGGAGGAGGGGAAGAGAGCACTGTGTGTGAAGCAGAGTGGGCGGTGGGAGAGGTGGGTGGCAGCGAGATCTGCCGGAGGAGGCTGGAGCCAGAAAATGGGTTTATGTCTCATACCACTTACCAGACGCAGTTACCAGAGCATGTTAAGTAGAGCAGTGACAGAGTATGGTCACCACAAGATGCTACTGGCAGGCCCTTTAGAGGGGTTTATGAGCCTGAGAAGTGGACGCTGTGGCAACTGCTAGAGACGACACAGAGTCCAGGTGAGGCGTGGGTGTTGACAGGTGTGACCGTGGTGGAGGCGGCAGTCAGGGAGAGGTGTTGACAGGTGCACTTGATATTTAAGCAAACTAAGTGGATGGAGTTAATAAGCTAATATGGGGGTGTTGGTGATCACAATCACTGTTCTTGTATCCTGGGCTATTTTAAGATAAGAGGACACTGGTGTTTTGCTGTATTATCATTATCTTGTTATTTACATAATGAGATATGCTCAGAGAATTATTTACCACATTACTACTTTGAATCGAACATGGATGCTCTGGCTTAGAAAGCATCACTACCCACTTCCCCTACTTAAAACCCATTCAGGACGCCTACTTTTTTTTGTTTTAGCTCAACTTTCCTATTTCACTTAGGAGGTTGAGATTGATTTCCTGTGTTTATTAGTCATAAATATTTCCCAAGAATCAGTATGTGTCCAGGCCCATGTCCAAAGTTCCCTGGTGGGTTTATTTTGAATGGAGTGGCACCCGCACTTGGGTATGTGTCTACACATGGGTGCCTGCGTGCTGACCACAGACACTTAAGAAAAACAGGAGGGCATGATGGATGAACAGGAGAGGAGAGGAGAAGAAAGAAGTTGGAGGGTCTCCTGGCTCATTGAGTCAAATCTCTTCCGCAATGCTTCCATTTACTCCCTGGGCCAGGTAGATTTTCTGTGGTCCTGAATTCCTTGTTCTTATAATATTACATGTTAATTAGGACTACCTTCTCTAGTCTTCTTCCTTGTAGAGTTTCAGACCAAAATGACAGAAGAATCTCAGTCCTGGATTCAAGCCCTGTCTCAGGTAGAACAAAGACCAGGAACAGGCAGAGCAAATCAGTGACAAATCTCACTTTTTAATAAACTACCAGCTTTCACTGTCATTAATACCGATGTTTCTTTCTTATGTTAAATCAGCAATAAAGCACCAGCATTGTAATTTTGTTCAGGTATTGCAAAAACTACAAGTGATACAGAGAGAAGAATCAAGGAAATCATATATGTATCTGTGCATGTGTACGCATGTACAGAACAGATATATAAATATCTCATTAACTTCGAAGAGTATCAATATAAAATTGATGTTCAGAATGATGATCCAGAGACATCGACAATTTAAAATACATTAAATTAAGCTGAGTGTGGTAGCCTGTAATCCCAGTACTTGGGAAACTGAGACAGGAGGATTGTAGGTTCTTGGCCAGCCTCAGCAACTTGGAGAGGCCCTACGCAACTTAGTGAGACTCTGTTTCAAAATAAAAAATAAAATGGGACTGGGGGTGTAGCTTAGAAGTAGAATGCCCCTGGGTCCAATTCCCAATACCAACCAACCAACAAACAAACACTAAGTTACATTCTAGCATACCCCGTGTCTCAAAGCACTCAAGTGAGTCGTATAAATTAAGCAAGTTGCCATCAATTTGGTTAAAATTAAAATGATAATTTTGGAGCATATAGGATTAAACTTCAATTTATCTTGAAATTGATTTATCTGCCACCTTACATTCTTGTGTATAATACCAGAAAACTAAGATATCATCATAAAATCTGCTTTTTAAAATGTATCTTAAACTTTGAGTCTTCAAAGAAAGCGCTGTTTCCTCAGGTGCATGATTATCAAGCCTTGGACATAGCTAAGTAACTGGTGGATTATTAAACCACTGACCAATAAGATCTGGTTTTGAAGATTGGCACTGTCCCGAGAAAAAAGGTTCTACCCACAATGCATTGATGGACAGAACTGAGGAGCATGTAGAACTCCTGCGGTATTAGCAGGCGGATGATCAATCGCTTACTCCATCAGAGGCTGTCCCAAGTGCATATGAGCATCTCATCGCCACCCTCTGAGTTGGATTCTGCTATGATTCCCACTTTACAGGTAACATAACTGAGAATAGCTAAATAACATGTTCATGGATACAAGACTAATAAATAGTGGAGCAAAGGTTCCTCTCCACCCCAAAGGAGTCCTTATCTGAATTTCAAAGGAAAAAGTGCAACCTGCCTACTATTTTAACTCTTTAGTTCTTAGCTATGAAAACATGAAGAAAAGAACCAGGAAGGGAGTATTGCTGCCTATGACTGTATCCAGCACATCTTCTCTATTATCCTGCAGAGACAGAAGCTCTGTATTTTCACTCAGGAGTAGAGTCAGCAGTTTGTGTGTGTGTGTTTTTTTTAAATACCCTCTTAGCAATTAATTATTCCTTTTAATAAACGCAATGAAAAAGAATTGTTATTGGATTCGTACTTTAATTGAATTAATAATTTATTCTGGCTATTAATGTTTTTTTAATATTCTGTGTATTATTTCTTGTTCTATTAGACAGGCAGAGCAGAGAGATAAAATGTAAGGCTACACAGGGACTGTGTGGATGGAGCTTTCTGTATAATGCATGGGCCGCTGACAGGTATCGCTATTAAGCAGGTGCATGTCGTGGGCAGAGGTGTGAGATGCAGTGATGCCTTCTCATCATTGCAACAGTCACTGAAGTCCTTTGGATAATTTCTCTGGCAGAGGTGAAGAATAAAATGGCAAAGTCATTCATATATGACACGAAATTTTTCATCTGAATGTGACTTCTGGAATCACCAATTTCATTTCCAATTTTCTAGTTACAGATTGATCTAGTCATAGGTCTGTGTTACATTTAATACCGTGGCAATTTAGTTTTGGGTCTAACTCTAAAAATAATAATAATTTTTTTACTTCTAGTAGAAATAAATTTACATAGTATTCCATTTAGAGAGATGGCCCCTGTGTTAGTGTTGTACTAAAACATGGATTGAAATTATTTTATAGGGGATGCTCAACAAGTATCTCAAAGAGCAGATAAAGATGAGATTCTTTCAAGTTGCACATAGCTAGTCTTCTGAACTTGACTGCTTTTTGTATAATATTTCTGAGCTAAACCTCAAAATAATGTACAGCATGGCAAGATAATAATAGGCGTGCTTTGGCGCCGGGCGTGGTGGCGCACGCTTGTAATCCCAGTACTTTGGGAGGCGGAGACCAGAGGATCCGGGTTCGCGGCCAGCCTCAGCTCGCGCACGCGTGCACATGCGCGTGCACACGCTCTCTCTCTCTCTCTCTCCCTGTCTCTCTCTCTCTACTTAGTGAGGCCCTACGCAACTTCATGAGACCCGGTCTCAAAATAAAGTATAAAAAATAGGACCGGGGGCGTAGCGCGGAGGTAGAACGCCCCTGCGTTCAATCCCTGGTACCGCAAA
>PVJS01039475.1:0-18881 GCA_004027185.1 Glis glis
CTCTGTCTCTTTGACTATAATCCTGTAATCCTTGGTAGCTATCTTGCTTTTTAGCACAGTAAGACATCCTGGATTTATTCAATGTGTTTTCTACCTAGGCTGCTTCTGGAACTTTTCAGGGCAGAGGGATTTTTGTGATAAGTATTTTTAGAAGAAACATAAATTCAGGAGATATGTGTTTTTTAGAAAAAGAAACAAATTATGTGCCCATAGTGACATTTATATTTAAACATACAATTATAATGTTAACTTATGATTTTATACTTTTATGATTTTATACCTACAGCATATAATTTTTGGTTTTATATTTCTTGCTCCCAATTTTTCTTATATTAAAACTCTTATATAACTCTTACATAACTCTTATGCATATATAAATATATGTATATTTATCTTCTACTGTATACATATGATAATTTCAAAATAACAGCACAAATATTATAATTAACATTAAGGCTACTGAATGTAGCTTGTGCTTTCTTATAGTGACTTTCATCCTTCTGTCTCCAGTTCTACATTATGATAATCCTACCTTTCAAATTACTTGCAAATAATATGGAATTCTTATGTCTTTTAAGCCATGTTGTCTGTGGCTGCCATAAGATACTCCAAATTAAGTTTTAGAATTAAAAAATTATCTATTTTTTGGAGATTCACAATACAATTAATCTTAAGTAGTCTGAAATGTTCTGTACTGCTGAAATCTGTTTAATTTTGTATTTCTTAATATTTCCCAATTTTGCAAGAGCACAGAATATTTTTCCCTGCTGAACTAGGCCTAAAAAGGTGTGAAGGTAGTAATACTTGTTATCATTACTTGCTGGTAGCTTCAACCAGCCGTGAGTTTTTTTCTAACATAAACCATGCCTGAGAATAATATTCAATTTAGCTGGACATTTATAGAAAGTCAGAAGCCAATTTTGGGGTTATTTATGTTATAATTGGATTCTGTGTTTAGCTACTTAACAATCAGGCACCAATTAAAAAAACACACATTTATCGACAATATTTTACTCATAGATAAATTTACCCATATTTAGTTAACAGACTAGCAGGATCGTCAGCCGCCAGGCAATGCTTCTGTGTGTTGCTAGCAACAAGAAACCAAGACAAAGCAGGGTCTGGAACGGGAGACTTCTGCGTCTTCTCATCTGTGATGGGGCACATTGACGCTGGGGATTAACAAACCAAAAGAAAGAAAGAAGTATTTACCATCGGAAAATATGTTCTGTACTAAAAACAATGAGTGCATAGAAACAGATATGGTAGAGTGATAAAGCTTTGAGTTTTCTGAGAATTTATGTTCGAAGTAATAAAAAATTGAATGCAACAATGACTTGAAATAACATGATCTTATTTGTCAACTTAATTTTTGTCATTTTTTATTACAAGTCTTCCAAGTCAACTTGACATATTTTTTGAAAGATAACAACTGTTTTGAAGAGAAGGCACTTAGTAAATTGGGGTTTTTTCCTCCATTCTCAAATTCTGAAAAAAATTTCTTGAGAATTTAAATTAAAAAAAATAGAGTGACACAGAGAAAATACTGGGATTTATATGGCCCTCGGAGGTTTGTGTGTGTGTGTGTGTGCGTGTGTGTGTGGGGTAAATTAAGAACACTATTTTCTTGAATGAGTTCTTAAAAACACTGAAGTAATTGATTACTGGATAGATTTTTTTTTCTAAGGTAATTTGAATTCACTCATCCATCAAGGGCTACAAAATTACTGTTTACTAAGTGTTCAGGGTTCTCATAAGTTTTGCGGGAAATAGAGCCCAAATGTGGAGGATTTGGGGTCCACAGTGACTGCCCTCAAGGAGGTGGCAGTCTAGCAGGATGATAAAGGTACAATGGTAGTAAGATTAGTGTCAGTGTAAAGGAGCTTTAAAGTACTCTTTCTGATAAAGCACGGAGTGTACGCGTTTGTTTGCTACGGCTTCTCTAACAAAGTATACCATAGACCGGTGGCTTAAACAGCAGACATTTGTTTTCTCACAATTCTGGAATCTCAAAGTCCAAGATGTCAGGGTTGGTTTCTTCTGAAGCCTCTCCTCGGCTTATCGATGATGGTTTTCCCTCTGTCTGTGCCTCTGCTCCCGCTGTTTTCTCTTCTGACCAGGACACCAGTGCTATTGGATTACAGCCCGCTGTCCTACACTCATTACATCTTAATCACCACTTCAAGACCTTGTCTCCAAATGCAGTCATATTCTGAGCTACTAGAAGTTAGGACTTCAGTAGACAAATCTTGAAGGGTCATACTTGGTCCATAGAGTATATTTTCAAAATGACAGGACTTTCTCAGAAAGTCAAGGGTCATATGTTTTCTCTCATATGTGGAAGCTAGAAGAAAAAAAAAAAGGAAGCAAAAGGGATTTCAATCAAATGAGGAGAGAAAACAGTAAAATCGTGGAAGACGATTGGGAGGGGAAGGTGGGGAGATAAAAATGAGGATTGAAGAAGGGAACTGTTCAAGTAAGGTTATGTCCATACAAGAAGGTTTAACTACCCATCTTACTAACAGGTACTGGGAGGGAAGAAGAGGAGGGGAGTGCGGGTATACGGAGGAAAATACACCAAATGATGTGTGCATGGATGTTTGAATCAGTTTGAATCTCATTATGATGTATGGTTACGTTACATCAATAAAAGCATTTTATTTTATTTGCGGTACTGGGGGTTGAACCCAGGGGCATTCTACCTCTGAGCTACACCCCCAGCCCTATTTTTTTTTTTATTCTTTATTTTGAAACAACGTCTCACTAAGTTGTGGAGGGCCTTACTAAGTAGCTGAGGCTGGTCGCGAACCTGCGATCCTCCTGTCTCAGCCTCCCAAGTACTAGGATTACAAGCGTGCGCCACCACACCCGACAATAAAAGCATTTTTAAAAAAACTATAGAACTTTCAAAAATGGAGATATCATGAAGCTCGAGGGAATAAAATATAGAATATTTTGTGGTAAACAGTGATACTTAAGTGAAGAAATGGAAGCCTTTCCTGTAGGGGAAGGCTGTGTTATCCGAAGTCAGGAAGAAGTACAGCCCTTACTGGCTTAAGGGAAAGGTGATAACAGCTGGCGTGGTGGTGCACGCCTGTGATCCCAGCTCATGGGAGGCTGAGATAGAAGGATCACAGGTTCAAGGCCAGCTTCAGCAACTTAGCAAGACCTTCAGCAACTTAGTGAGACCCTGTTTCAAAATAAAATAGGGCTGGGAGTGAGGCAGGAGCCCGGCAAGGTCCTTAAAGCTACTTCATAGGCCCCTTCAGTCATTAACAAGCAGAGCCTTCCCAGACAGCCCGCAAGATAAGGCATAGAACTGATAGAAAAAGAGAGAAACAGTGTACTAATTGCTGTCCTGCTTCTGTATCTTGCTTACAGTAGAATAAACAAGTCTCACACTTACCCCTCCCCTCTAAAATTAGGTGAGCAAATGTATAAAAGAACTCGCATGTTCTGAGTTTGGGTTCAAACCTGAAGCTTTGCTTACTGAGCCTTCACCAGTGAATAAAGTAACCTGCTATCCATCTCCGGCCACTGTCTCTTGTCTCTGAGGACCTAGTTTCCTGCAACAGGGGTGTAGCTCAGAGGTAAAATGCCCCAGGTTCAAAAAAAGAAAATAAAAGAGTGAGTGAGAGAGAGAGAGAGAGAGAGAGAGAGAGAGAGAGAAGGGTAACAGTTTGGCTGTGGGGCACAGAGAGGGAAAGGGGGAGAGTCCTAAGAAGTTGACATCAGTCTTTGCTGTTGTGATGCGCCAAGATGGACCCTATTCCATCTGTAGAATGTTCTTAGAATGTTCAAACTGAATCTAATCCTCTAAAATAGCCAAATTGATGAATATCCTGGAAAACAACTGGCCTGAGCATTTGAAAATGCTAATGTCATGAAAGACAAAAGTAATTAAATAAATATCGAGGAAACTGTTCCAGATTAATAAAGACTGAAGAGACAAGACAACAAATCGTAATGCATGATTGGTGATTGAATCCTAAAGAGGAAAACATAAATTAGAAAAACAAACAAGCAAGCAACAAACACTGGCATAACTGGGAAAATTTGAAAACGATAAGCATTATATTAATGTCAAATTTCCTGAATGAGATTATTGTATTTGTTTATATCGAGGTATTCAGGGATGAAGTATTTTGATATCTGCAAGTAATTATATAATGGTCCAACACACGCGCACGCACACACACACACACACACACACACACGGAAACAAGTAATGAAAAGATGAATTAACATTGAAGAATCTAGAAAAGGAACATATGGACATTTCTGGTACTATTTTTGCTTTTTTAAACTAAATTGTGAAATTTTCAAAATAAAAGGTAGATGGTATCTTTTCAAAATAAATAGAAATAAATTATCTGTTAGCATTTGGATGTTCTCAATTTTTGCTTTTGCAACTTCTTTTATTTATCTGATACTCATATTGAATATCAGTAAGTGACCTTGTGGTCATTTCACTCTGACTTTGTGGTGATTATTTTTATGGCAATATTTGCTTTGTACTCATCATGAACAAATATATTACTATAATACAATCTCATTATAACCCTGAAAATAATTACTGAGTTTGGATAACTATGTGCCAATTTTTCCCCTTGAGTTATCAATTGCCTTGGATAATGGTTGCAACACCTAACACTATTATTTAATATATTTTCTTATAACCATTTACTTTCAAGTGTTCATGTAATATTGTAGATTAATTTTCCTGAAAGAAACTCAATAAATATTTATCAAATATGTATAGTTTGCTTAGGACTCAGTGAGACATGGTTTCTGCCCTCAAGAGAACTTATACTGTTACCAGGCAAAGATTTCAAGCCATAATGAAATCATTTTTATCTGCCTTAGGAGTGAGGAGAAAGGTGGTGTGACTTTCTGATAACAGTGAGATTTGAAGAAAGAATCTTTGATAAATTGCATGGAGATTGAAGAAGTAGGTTGTTCCCAAGAAATTCTGGCTTCCAGAATCTTCCAGCAATGGATAATTCTCCTTATTCAGAGTTGTATGAAGTGCTTTCTTCTTTTATTATTTTATCAGGAAAGTTTTGGCAATACTAATTCTTTGGTAACCTGTTCCCTGCTGGCATCTAGAAGAAGTTTTGTTTTGTTTTTGGTACTGGGGATTGAATTCAGGGGATTCTACCTCCAGACTACACCCCAGCCCTTTTTTTAAATTTTTGTTTTGAAACCGGGTCTCACTAGATTGCTGGGTGTCTCGTTAAGTTGCTGAGGCTGGTCTTGAACCTGCAACCCTCCTGTCTCAGCCTCCCAAATACTGGGATTATAGGCATGTGCCACCATGCCCAGCTGAAGGAGTCATTTTTTAACAGGCTTTTTATTTACTAACATGATTGATACCTGCTTAGACAGCATTTGGTTGTTTTTCTTAGAGGAGTTTGGACAGGGGCTGACTCACTCCCTCATGGTGATCTTGAGTGTGTGTTTTCAGGACTGGGCAGGTCAGTGCCAGGCTGTAACCATGGAACAAAACCAAGTTAAATGTTGCACTATCCTAAGAACTTGGCTGGAGAAACATCACACTCCAAATAAGTCTACCATTTTGTAAGAGAATTAGCAGCGTTTATTTCATCTGATTTTACCTTCCAAGGAGGAAAAGTTGACATTAATAAAAATGTACCTCACTATTCAATAGAGTCCAAAGAGTGCAACACTAAATAATTAAAGCCAAATTGACATTGATGAAAATTCAAACCGTAGTATAACTTATAAACCTGATAACCAGAGAATCAACAAGAGAGTGGGTATAGTAATTTCTTTAAAATATTTAGGACCCTGATGATCCCTGAGGTAGAATGCAAACAAATGTAAAATAAAGAATACATATGATTGTGAGGAGCTCCTTATAGACAGAATGGATTTTCAGAACCAACTAACTGATGGATCAAAGGTGTTTTGTAGACCAGAGGCCTGGGGTGGACCAGGCATAGCCCTGCAGTGGAGAGATGCAAAGTTAGAAAGGCAGGGAGTGCAGCTATTGGGGTTCGAGGTGGAACATTACACACCAGAAAAGAAAACTAACATGGAAGGTTAGAAAATTCAAGGGGTAACAAGAATGATTTTAATGTATTATATTTTAATATTATAATAATATTAAATTTTTTATATTATAAATATTATTAAATAATTTAATTTCATAATGAAGATGTTAGGGAGGTCAGGTTGAATAATAATTATTCTACCTCATGCTCCATAATTATTGGTATCAATTATATAATTGGTCTGTCCCAATTTACCAACAACTTATGCAAAATAGGATCAAGTTACTTAAGACATATAAGTATAGGCATATTAATATCAGACAAAACAAACCTTAAGGAAATACATATCATTAGAGATTAGATAGACTTATTTTGTAGTACTGGGGATTGAACCCAGAGGCATTCCACCTCTGAGATACACCCCCAGCCCTATTTTTAATTTTTTAGTTTGAAGCAGGGTCTCACTAAATTGCAGAGGCTGGTCATAATTACAAGTATCACCACATAGCAGCATAAGTTCTAATTTGGGATGGCCATGATACCATATGACATAAATACATATAAAACTGACAAAACTAGAAAAAGGAATATTCAAATACACAGTAATAGTGAAAGATTTTAAAACAACTTTCCTTAATGGCAGTACATACTTTGCAACTGGAAAATATACATTTTTAAGCATTCATGAACCACTTACAGGTTGCTGTGCATTGAAGTCAACAGGGTATGCTTTCTGACCACAGTAAAAATAAAGTAGCTATCCAGGACAAAACTAAAAGCAATCAACAACAACCAAACAAAATAGAAATAGTCTGCATTCAGAAATGTTTACATAAAAATTGTGAGGAAGAAGAAATCACAATGAAAATCAGAAGTATAATGAACTAAAGGAAAATACATTTACAATTTGTAAGATTTTATTAAAGATGTGTTAAAGAGCTGAGTGTGGTGGAGCATGCCTGTAATCCCAGTACTTGGAAGGCTGAGACAGGAGAATTACACGTTAGAGGCCAGCCCTCAGTAACTTAGTGAGACCTTGTTTCAAAATAAAAAATAAAATGGATCTGGGGATGTAGCTTGGAGACAGAAAGTCCTTGGGTTCAATCCCTAGTTCCACACATATACACAAAAAAGATGTGTTTACAGAGAAATTTAAAATTTATAAAGTTCTATATTGCTATATTTAAAAAGAAAGTATAAAAATCAGTTGACTAAGCTTCATTTTCAGGGTGTTAGCTATTGGGAAAAGAATAGTAAATCCCAAAAACATAAAAGGTAGAAAATGACAAGATAGCAGGATAAATTAATGGGGTAAAACACACACACACACACACACACACACACACACACACACACGATCATTGAAATCAAAGTTGCTAAATTTAAAATATTAATAAAATTGCTAAATCCTTAGTTAATATTACATGTAATGGTAAAAGATGGTAAAGTTCTCTATTCACATAAGGTACAAGTCTAGAATACTATTTTGTTACTACTATATTTCCTATTATACCAGAGGATTCACAGGCAATGCAGTCAGAGAAAGAAATAAAAATGTGAAGATAGCAAAGTGAGAAATAAAATGGATGTTACTTGTAAAAGATGTGCTCATATATACAAAATGCAAAGATTTACTCATCATTAGTATCAATTAATATGAGAATTTAGCAAGTTGATGGAGTACAGGCAATGTACAGAAATCATTGCATATTATGTATCAGCAACAAAGTTAGAAATGAAAACTTAAGAAAAAGATACCTCTTAGAAGAGCATAAAAGAATCCATTACTTCACTCTAAATACATGTAAGAACACTGAAACATGGTAAAATGTCACTTAGAGGAATTAAAGAACACTTAACTGAACAGAGAGACAGACTCTGTTCATAGAATATAAGACTCGGTATTAGAAAGATGGTATAGTTCTAGGAAAATTGGTTAATGTTCATCAAAATCCCTACAGGTTTTTATTATTATTTTCAGGCTTTTTGTTTATTAGCTTGTATGTGTATTGAGGGGG
This sequence comes from Glis glis, assembly GCA_004027185.1. Classification (NCBI taxonomy): domain Eukaryota; kingdom Metazoa; phylum Chordata; class Mammalia; order Rodentia; family Gliridae; genus Glis; species Glis glis. The sequence continues at coordinate 8,036 of PVJS01039475.1, forward strand.
GAAGGAGGAGGAAAATTAAGAAAAGTTTTCCCCAGCAATACCACTTCTAGGCATCTACCCCAAAGAACTAAAACCCAACTACCAGACCAATGCATGTGTATCTATGTTTATAGCAGCACAATTCACAATTGCCAAACTTTGGAACCAGCCAAGGTGTCCATCAACAGATGAATGGATCACAAAACTATGGGATATGTACACAATGGAATTTTACGCAGCCACAAAGAAGAACAAAATCACACCATTTTCAGGGAAATGGAGAGAACTAGAGAACATTATGCTAAGTGATATTAGTAAGTCACTAAGAGTAAAAAATCGGATGTTCCCCCTAATCTGTGGGAGCTAGATAGAATGGGACTTAGAAGGGACTTAGAAGGGAAGAAAAAGAAATCTTTAGATGGACAAAGAAGGTGACCTGAGGGAGCTGGGAGGGGGGTGGAGGGAAACACACTATAGCACATGATGTACATACACAAACCTGTAAGACTCAATCACTATCCGGAGCATGAAAGGGAGGGAAGGGGGAGGGAGTAGGGTGGGATTGGAGGGAGGGCTAAATGTGCAATGTGTGCATGTATGATGTTGATACCCTGACATATATCAAAATGTATAATTACAATGCACCAATAAATGGACATAAAAAAAGAAAGTTTGAAGTTAATTTTTTCTGGCAAGTCTGAAATATTTTTCTAGTACCTTGAAAAGTTCACAGCATCAAGCTCTGTGCCTACAGCACCTAATAGGTTACATAGTCCCTTTGGATTCTAGGCCTTTGTATTCTCAGGCTTGTCTTCTCACTGTGATACCTTGTGCTTCTGTTATAATGATTCAGATATTTTTGAATTTTCTTATAAATTAAAAATCCATGATGTGTTATAAAAGAATTTAAAAAAATTATATAGGTATTTGTTGGAAAATTATTTATACAAAACTATGAAATTAAAATACAGATATGATTTTTTTTCAGACACTGCCAAGAACCCTGTTTTTAATAGCTTAATATTCAGCATAACTTACCAGGAGGTTTTCTAGTTTTTAAAAACAGCTGATTTTAGTAGGAAGGCATGTTTTACCCGAGGAGAGAACATTAAAGAAATACCATGGTAGATAGCTATTGAGCCAACTTGTTATTGCTTGTGTTTTCACTGTAGGCCACATATCTTTTAATATCTATGATTTTAAACTCATAAGCAAACTTATAGCACCTTGCAGATATGATTTTTTTCTTGGTACTAAGGATTGAACCAGGGGCATTCTACCTCTGAGCTACAACCCAGCCCTTTATTTATTCTTTATTTTGAAACAGGGTCTCACTAAGTTGCTGAGGGTCTCGCAAAATTGCTGAGGCTGTCCTCGAACCTATAATCTTGTTCTGGGTTTACAGGTGTGTGCCACCCTGCCTGGCCAGATATATTTTAATTGAAATTTGTACCCTTACACATTAAGCATATTTATATTACTATTTTCATCAGTTGCTGCAACAAGAGAAACATGTTTGAAAAATATGGTTTCTAAAAGCTCACCAAGAATTTACTCCTTTCAAGGGTCCAGGTTTTCACTGTACTTGTCTGCCCTCTAGTGGTGGAAGAGCAAAGTCCAAAGAAAAATTCCACAGGCAAGAGCCAGATGATTAGTTTTTGAAAAACCATTATTATTTACATTCAGCCTCCCTTACTGGGTAATATATTACAAAATTTAGCAATCTACATGTCAATAACATGGACACCAGTGCACCCCGTTTGACGTTGTCACTGAGTTGTAATATGAGTGGATTAAGCAAAAAGACTAATATTAAAATAATTTACACATTGAAAAAGTAATAGTAAAAATAATAACAATGATAGATAAGAATAATTATTATAGATCCAATTGACTGAACACCTGTTCACTATGATAAGCACTTCCCATACCTTATCTCATTGTATTTGGACAACAGCTCCAGAGGCAGGTCCGCATTTTATAGATAAGGAAATTTATATTCATCATAAACAATTTGATGAAGGACAAATGTGAAATAATAATACTATCTAACATCAATTGTCAGTGCCATAGGCTCTGCTAATTACTTTTTATGTCTCTATTAGTCGGTGTTATGGCAGGAATCAGAAGCCACCGTGGGGTCTTAATGGGAAGGAGGTTGAGACTTGGAGTGAGATCCTTACAAACAGCAAAAGGGCTGGAAGAAGTAGGTTCTTGGATCACCCTTCTGTGACTACGGCCAAAACAGTGCAAAACCTGCCTGCTGGAGCGTCCACCTCTGAGGTGGTTGCTGCAGTGATGCTACAAATCTCTCCACCCTGGGAAACCTGGCGTTTGGATGCAGATTCTGCCGCAGAAAAACCTCCTATTTCTACCACCTTGGTCACCAGCAGAAGCGGCTCAGTGTGGAAGCAACGTGGCCGCTAGTTCTCTCTGACTGGCAGACGATCCAGAGCTGTTGCTGCAAGAGAGCCTGGGAAATCCAGTGTTCATCTCTCCAGCCTCTCTGGACCCAGAAGGAACACAAAAATAGGTGGGGATAGATGCTGGAGGTGCAAACAAAATGATCATTTAGCCCTCCTAGAGATGAGTCTTCTTCTTCTCCTTTTAGATGAAGAAATAGAAGCACCGGCAGGTTAAAGAATGTACTGAAGAGAGAAGGAAGCTATGCCTCTCTCTCATTCCAAAGCACATGTATCGCATTATCGCCATAGGCCTTGCTCAATGTCAGCATTAATACTATGTCCGACTAAAGTTGACCCCCAACACACAAACGTTTTCCTACATGCTTTGACCAGGATGGGACCCAAATTTGATAGAAGTGAATCCAAGATGGTGCTTTCCGCTGTCTCCTTAGTGAGCTGGCCTTCCAGGCTTGGGAAAGAAAGATGCAAAGTCAACATACAGCCCTCCCTCCATTCTTATTCTTGCAGGAAAAAGATATATGTTTACTAATACCCATGAACTGGCAAGGCAAACAGGGCAAATGACATTTGCTGGCACTGGAGTGGTTGGCATACTTTGAAAAATAGAAGTGTATGATCAAGGTGTATACTCAGTACAGGAACACCGGGCAATGGTGAGGGAAGACGGCAAAGTAGCAGATGTTGTTTGGGTCTGCGTAACCTGTCTCACCCACTGGCCCTTCCAGGCCACTTGTCCACCAGACACTGTCCTCCTGCTTCCGAGGGGGATGCAGGGCCCACATCGGGCCTCGATGACATCTCACTCTAAGAATGAGCCCCTGGCAGAGGAGGCATAGAGACTGAAGATAATCAGGACAGAGGTTTTTTTTAAATATACTTTTACTGGTGCACTGTAGTCTCACATCATAATGAAGTTCAGAGTGACAGTGACACACATGCACACAATACTTGGTGAGCTTCCCCCGGCTCCCTCCCCACTCTCTCCCCTTCCCCATCATGATACTGAGATTGGTGTTGGTAATTTCATATATGTCCATAATGTCAGTGGACGTGTTTCTTTCCTTAATCCTCCCCCAACCCTCCTCTAGAAACTCACCATCGTTCCACTGGGGTTTCTCCTCTTTTACCTAAAGTCCTTCTAGTATCCTGATTACTCCCTGGCTTCCACATAAGAGAGAAAACATATGAAACACATGACTCTTCACTTTCTGTGACTGGCTAATGTCACTTAACATAATGTTCTCCAGGTCCATCCATTTTCCAGCAAATGACATAATTTTGTTCTTCTTTATTGCTGAGTAGAATTCATTGTGTGTATATACATTTTTTCTTTTTTTGGTACTGGGGATTGAGCCCAGGGGCATATTCTATCTCCAAGCAACACCCCCAGTCCTTTTTATTTTTTATTCTGAAACAAGGTCTCACTAAGTTGCTGAAGCTGTCCTCGAACCCGTGCTCCTCTTGTCTTAGCCTCCCAAGTACTGGGATTACAGGTGTGCACCACCTTACCTGGCTCTCTGCAATCTTTATAATGTTATTCTAACTTTGAGGGTGAACTCTTCAAAAGTATAATGGTGAATGGCCTGGCCTCCCGTCCACTCCCGGGAGAACGCCTCAGGACTATCAGAAAGAAAAATAACGCCTTCATCTCTTGTCAAGCATGGTCTCCTGCCTTTGATAAGAAGCAAGTTTATTTTAAAAAATGCAGAGGTATCACTGTCTGCTTTGTCATGCTTTTTAGCTGCCTGTGACAAATTTTAGCCTAGTTATTTCTCGATGCCACCATAGCCAAGCATGTTATTCTAGAAAGAGAACGCCAGCAATGTGAGGATTGTCCTCTTCCTAGATTAAAAATAAGTAGTTTGAATTTTAGGAGTTTGCAATTTGAAAGTTTCAGAGTCAAGAATGTAATGTTCTTAGGGAAATTGATTCTTGATTTTGAAAGGAATTTGACATTTATTAAAAGATTGTCTAGAAAGGAGCTCTCATGCCCTCTAGTGTCTAAACTCTAAATTACAATTTAGTGAAAGAGGCATATGAAAAAGATGAGCAGAAACCATTCTTTGGAGTCCAGTATTTTTAAGATATTGGCAGGAGATAAGGATACAATGAACTGTGACTTTTATCTGAAACTCCCTGAAAAAAGAGGCAGTGAATTCTTTCCATACTCAGACTTCAGGTGCACTAAGTCTGTATATCACCTTAGATGATCCACATTTCCCTTTTAGTTAGGTTTTTATTGAAATCTGCACTGTATGGTTATCTGGAATGACCTCCCTTAGACTCATTTCCCATAAAAAGGACTATACCATCTATGTCAAAACCAAAAAAGAAGAGTTTTTTTTTTTTTGCAGTACTGGGGATTGAACCCAGGGGCATTCTACCTCTGAGCTACACCCCCAGCCCTATTTTTTATTCTTTATTTTGAAACAGGGTATCACTAAATTGTGGAGGCCTCACTAAGTAGCTGAGGCTGTCCATGAACCTGCAATCCTCCGGTCTCAGATTCCCAAGTACTGGGATTACAAGCGCATGCCACCACACCCGGCTAGAGTATTTATTTTTAATGGAGATTATTCATTACATTTTCCAACAAAGGTTAATTCAGTAGCTATTTTGGAGCAGCACTGATGTGGGCATTGGGATTGCAGCTGTCAAACAGAAGAGATTCCTGACCTCATGGATGTGTGCAGGGAGAGCGACCAGAGAAACCAGCAATACTCAAGTAACACTCAGTCCAACTCTCCATCACTTTTCAGTAATAAACAAAACCATACAGATTATTTTATTTTAGAACTGGGGATCAAACCCAGAGGCATTCTACCTCCAAGATACACCCTAGCTCTTTTTGTCTGTTTTGAAACACATTTTTGCTGGGTTGCTGACAGTCTCACTAAGTTGCTGAGGCTCTTCTTGAACCTGCGATCCTCCTGACTCAGCCTCCCAAGTACTGGGATTACAGGTGTGCACCACCCACCCTGGCCTCATACACAACATTTTAAATTTTATCTGGCATGGTAGAATCTGGTAGATGTGCTGGCAACTTTAGATAGGATTAGTAGGGATCCACTGAGGTGGTGTTGGGTGGAGATATGACAGAAGAAAGGAAAGCTGTATGAAAAATAGAGCAGAGCAATCCAGGCAGAGGGAAAAGCAGGTCTAAAGACTGGGAGGAAACGCACTGAGCCTGGTTACAGGAGGAGAAAGCGGACAAGCCAAAGCAGAGTGAGAACCGGGCAGATGGGTCGAGACGTGGTAATCTTGATACAGACTAGATCTTTCCTATGGTACTTTATTCCAAATTCTCTGGGAAGCCATTGAAGATTTTTAAACAGTGCAGGACAGTAGGGAATGAGCTGATTTATAAAAAAAATCACTTTAAATGAGTGATTAAAAAACATCACTCCTGTACTCTGGCGAGTATTGAAGGGAGAGAGACAAATAAGGAAACATAACTGAGTTAGAAGCGTACGGTAGCAGTCCAGGCAAGACAGGATGCTGGCCTGCAGCGCGCTGGCAGAAGCGGAGATGGAGAGGAGTGAGAGTGGCTGGGGCAAATCGCCGTCAGTAAGGCCTGAGAGGCTTCCTTAAGGAATTAGATGCGAGGGATAAGAGGAGGAGAGGCTGGGAATGACCCCAGAGGGTTAGGGTCAAGGCGGTTCCATTTATTGTGACAGGAAATGCCAAAGTTAGAATGAGTTGGAAAAATAAGAGTTCATGTTTGGGGCTTGTGACCTTCAAAATGGATGTGATAATGTACTTTAAAGTGTCAATAGGCCCTGAGCTATTAGAGTTTAGAACTCAGAGCTGGGACTATAAGTTTGATGATCATATTCTAATCATACGATTATTTATTTATTTATTTATTGTGGTACTGTGGATTGAACCCAGAGGGGTTCTACCTCTGAGCTACACCCCAAGCCTTATTTTACTTTTTATGTTGAAACAGGGTCTCAGTAAGCGGCCCAGAGCCTCCCTAAGTTGCTGAGGCTGGCCTTGAGCCACAGCCTCCCAGGTACTGGGATTACAGGCGTGGGCCACCACGCCTGGCCCATATGGTGTTATTTAAGCCATGGAAATGAATGAGATGATCTAGCAAGAGCAGAGAAGCAAAAAGTAATCTGAACTAAGCCTTGGGAATTCGTTTTGAGGTCTGGTGGATGCAGAGAAGTCATCAAAGGACACTGAAGTGAGGTAGGATGAAAAGCACAAAGTGAGCGGGCGTGGCGGCGCACGCCTGTGATCCCAGCATCTGGGAGGTCGAGACGGAGGAGCCGGGTTCGCGGCCAGTCAGGCTAAATGAACTTTATTTGCTGAGGGACTTTCAGATGGTTTAATTTGTTTTGCATGTTATTTGTGAATTTCCCAAAGGGAGTTTATATAACACGCAATATTCTCCCTCAAAATTTGACCATATCAACCTTTTCTCATGCACGGCCCTTTATAAGTGAAAAGAAGTTTTCTAAGCATGGACTTCAAGAGATTGTGAAGGAGCGAAAGGACTAGTGTTTCTTCAATGTGATTTAAGTAAAGGACTTTCTCTTCATATTCTTTTTCATAAATCCTATTTTTCTAGTGGCTCAAATAACATGAAGAGGTAGGAGATTAAACAGTATATATGTGGGCACATGTTATTTATCGTTATTTTCTTATCATTCCTTGATAAACTGAACACTCATACGATAAGGGCTACTTTCTTTCGGATACTAAAATGAGAATAAAAATTCTTTTATTTATAAATAGAAATAAACATTTATCACAATTGCATGCCACTTATGCTTTGAATATAGTAAGATTTAGGAGCTTCTACTATATTACATGTTATAGCATCTTCCTTATGAAAGGAATTTCACCAATAGTTTTTGAATAATAGATAAATGTATGAATTCCCATTTACTATGCCTTTTATTAATAAATATCAAGAACCCCAGTTCACTTGCACTATTTACAAGTTTGATGTATCAACATGCTCTATGCCTATCTTGGAGTGGTAGCAATCTTCGATTCCAGAATTGGTAGGGTTGGAAGAGAATAGCATTTTCCCTTCTCTGTACCAATCGAGGAGCTTACTTTGAAAACAAAGTTAAGGCTAAATTAAACAGTAGATGCTCAGCTCTTCAAGGGCTCATTTGTAAATCTATGGTAAAATCTCACAGAGTACTCTGCACATAGGAAAGGAATCAACAAATATGTGCTGAATTATAGGAATTTAACTTTAAAATAATTTGCCTTAATTAGACTGCACAGAAAATTACGCATATGTGTTTCATTTCAAGGATGGCTCAATTGTCTTAAGTCATTTTTTCAAGGAGACCAGTAACGTCTGAAATGACACCTTAGAAAATTATTTGATAATATTATGTTCATATATGATGCTATCTCTACCAATCCCATTAACATGGGTGGGGAGGGAGGAAGGAGCGGGGTGGGATACAGAGGGAAGCACACGAGGTGATGTGTGCGTGTGACCTGCCCGGGTCACAGAGCCTGCAGAGGTGGAGCTGGGAGGTGAAGCTTGGAAAAATAATCTGTGCTTTTCAGTTTTCTATGTTACATATGATCAATTTCATTTTAAGGAACTATTTCAAACATTAAAAAGTATTGAAATTAGCCAGGCATGGTGGAGCACACCTGTAATCGTAGTACATGGAGGCTGAGACAGAAGGTTTGCAGGTTCCAGGCCAGCTTCAGCAGTATAGCAAGAACCTGCTATAAAGTAAAAAAATAAAAAGGGCTGGGGAGCGGGCGTGGTGGCGTGCTTGTAATCCCAGTACTCTGGAGGCTGAGACAGGAGGATCCAGGTTTGCGGCCAGCCTCAGCTACTTGGTGAGGCCCTCTGCAACTTAGTGAGACCTTGTTTCAAAAGTAAAGGATAAAAAAAAAATAGGGTTGTGGGTGTAGCTCGGAGGTAGGATGCCCCTGGGTTCAATCCCCTAGTACCGCAAAAAAAGGGGGGCTGGAGGGTGGGGCTTGAAGGTAGAATGCCCCTGGGTTCAATCTCCAGTACCACCACCACCAAAAACAAAAAGTACAGAAAATAATACTACAGTGTTCACCAACCATTTTTGTAAAATTTGACCTTTTTCTTGTTTTTTCCAATGACTGGCTTTTCTTTTTTCTTTTGGTACTGGGAATTGAACCCAGGGATGTTCTACTGCTGAGCTACAGCCCTAGCCCTATTTATTTATTTATTTATTTATTTAGTTATTTACTTGTACTGGGGATTGAATCCAAGGGCATTCTACCTCTGAAGTACATCCCCAGCCCAATTTTATTTTTTTTTTATTCTGAAACAGGGTCTCACTACGTTGTGGAGGGTTTCACTAAGTTGCTGAGGCTGGCCTCGAACCTGCGAATCTTCTGTCTCAGCCTCCCAAGTACTGATATTACAGATGTGTGCCACCAAGCCCAGCAGCTTATTTTTTGTTTTGAAACCAGGTCTCATTAGGTTGAGAGTCTCGCTATATTGCTGAGGCTGTCCTTGAACCTGCGATCCTCCTGTCTCGGCCTTCCAGGTACTGGAATAACAGGCATCTGCTTCCTAATGACTGCCTTTTAAAAAACAAAATATTAGAAACAGAAAATATCCTACATACAAGCATTCCTCCCCAATCCTATTACTCTATACCCAGAGGTCACCATTACTTGAATGTTGTGTTTCTAACTTAGTGTGATTAAATATTATTATTTATCCAAAAAAAGAAAATTACTTAGTCATCAAATCTAGATGAAATATCTATTATATACAAAGCATTCTGCAAGACGATGGAAATGGAAAGAATACTAGCTTACAGTCTTTTGCAGGTGGGCAGGTATATAATTATCACCTGTTTTGTTGTATTTATTTTTGACTGTTGATCTTTGTCTGCCGTTTGTTTAGTGAATTTCTCTCCTTTGCTTTTCTTCATGTTATTTGTTAGTATTGTTCATCCTGGGTTGGTGAGCAGCTCTGAGAGTCGTGAGAGGATCAGAGAGGAAGGTGGGTTGGTGATACATGGAAGTTCAGGCAGCTCTCTCCAAATGTTTCCTCACCCTCTGCTGTGCTCTGGGCTAGCAGGAAGGTCCTCTGGGGCTCTGTGAAGTCCAGTATGTCATGGGTTTCTGTTTGGGATGGTGTGTGCATGTACACACACCTGTGTGTTTGTCTGCATGCACACACACAGGTGTGCTGAGGTCTTTTCTTCTTTTCCAGTTGGCCAAGATCAGCAGGTGCTCGACTGTCTGTTACTCATGTTTTATTTTCTGTGCTTTCTCTTCCATGGCAAAGATAGCTTTTCTATATATTTCCTCTTTCTGTTCCACTTTTCTGGCTAACTCTTTGAGACACAAAGGCATCGGGGGCTCCTGCTGCCTGCTTACTGTACATTTGCTCTCCCAACAAGGACCACAGTTCGCTCCTTACAGTGGTGTGATGGGATGGATTCGCATGAGCTTGGCTCTGAACAGTGTCTGGGCTCTGCTGCAATCTCCTCCAACCTTTCTAATGTCCTTGGTCTCGTTTTCATTCTACTTCAGAGCTCGTATTTATGTATTTTCATTCAGGTTTATGGACTTTCCTTCATTTCACTGAAGATGAGATGGTCTTTACTGCTTTTCTCCTTTTTATTTTATTTTTAATAGACTTTCATTGAGCTGGACGTGGTGGTGCATGCTTGCAATCCCAGTACTTGGGAGGCTGAGATAGGAGGATCACAAGTTCGCAGCCAGCCTCAGCAACCTAGTGAAGCTCTCTGCAACTTAGTGAGACCCTGTTTCAAAATTAAAAAAAAAAAAAAGAAAAGAAAATAGGGCTGGGGGTGTAGCTCAGAGGCAGAGTGTCCCTGGGTTCAATCCTCAGTACCATACAACTTGTGTGTGTGCGTTGTAATTACACATCATAGAGGTTCAAAGTGATACAAACATACATGGATACAGCACTTGAATCTCTTGGATCCCACGTCATTCTCCCACATCCCTGTACCTGTTAATGAGATTCATATGAACATAGCATTATTTATGCTTTTCTCCTTAAAAAATAGTTTCTAAGGAGAGAGTCAGAGATTCTTTTGTTCAGTTCCCCCTGCCCCTGAATCCACTCAAAAGGCTTAACATGTGGGTGGCAGTGGGGGTGTAGGCGAGAGGTATGGAATGCTAAAAATTATTGGTGGCAGAAGATGAGAGTTTAAGACTTAAGAGATGGAAGCTAGGAAGCTAGGTGTGGTGGCACATGCCTATAATCCTAGTTAGTTCTTGGGAGGCTGAGACAGGAGGATTGCAGGTTTGAGGACAGCCTCAGCAACTTAGAGACTTTCAGCAACCTAGTGAGACCCTGTTTCAAAACAAAAAATAAAAAGGGCTAGGGGTGTAGCTTGGAGGCAGAATTCCCCTGGGCTCAATCCCCAGTTCCACACACACAGACACACACACACACACACACACACACACACACACACAAACAGATT
>PVJS01039476.1:0-18878 GCA_004027185.1 Glis glis
CAACAGAGAGCCAACAGAATGGGAGAAGATTTTTGCCAGCTACCCCTCTGATAGAGGACTCATATCTAGAATATACAGAGAACTTAAAAAAATCACCACTAAAAAAACAAATAACCCAATCAAAAAATGGGCAAGTGAACTGAATAGACACTTCACAGAAGAAGAAATACAAATGGCCCATAAATGTATGAAAAAATGTGCAACATCATTAGCAATCAGAGAGATGCAAATCAAAACTACCCTGAGATTTCACCTAACCCCAGTTAGAATGGCAATCATTAAAAACACAAACAACAACAAATGCTGGCGAGGATGTGAAGAAGTAGGAACTCTACTACACTGTTGGTGGAATTGCAAATTAGTGCAACCGCTTTGGAAAACAGTGTGGAGGATCCTCAGAAGAATGGAAATAAACCTACCGTATGACCCAGCAATACCACTTCTAGGCATCTACCCCAAAGAACTAAAACCTAATTACTAGTTCACTTTCTATATTACTCATGAGAATCATCAGGGATAGGACCATAATCTCTGCTTATTTGAGAACCCAAGGTGTTTTTTTCTTTTTCTTCCAGTGCTGGGGATCAAACCCAGGGCCTCGCACATGCTAGGCAAGTGCTCTACCACTGAGCCACATCACCAGCCCCAAGGTGGTTCTGATGGTCAGATTGGCATAGGCAGTGGGAGCCATGGCAGGATTCTGAGCAGGGAAATGACCTAAGTCGAGCTTCCATGAGGACTGTTGGCACATGTGGGGCCTGGAAGCCTGGGTAGATGAGGAATGGAGAGCAGGTGGAGGATCTGACTTGGAGGTGACAGTGAAGGCTTGGTCTCAAACATTGATTCAGAACCCTTTGAGTGAGGCCCTGTGTTTTTACACAGAAATGAATGCATCCTTACTTCCCTGACTTGTCCCTTAGGGAACAACACTTGGAAGGCTTTCTGTGAAGCCTCCATCTTTGTTTTCTGGCTGACTCGGTGATGGTGCTGAGAAATTTGGGAAAGGTCAGGGCTTTCCAGCTGACTATGGGGTACAGAGCTCCTGCTGCACAAGTTCTACTGGGGTGGTGGCTAGTGGGACAGTTCACTGCCGTTCATCTCTCCTTTGGGTCCTCTAGCCAGGAATCCACAGTCAGTTCCTAGTCTAGATCTCATAGTACAAATTATTAGCTTCAGGTTCTGACTCTCCTTTTTTATAGCTAGAACTGCTAGACAAAGTAGAAATGAGCACAAAAGCCGGATGTGGTGTCACACGACTGTAATCCCAGTACTTGGGAAGGTGAGCCAGGAGGTTTCTGGCCACCCTTATCAATTTAGCGAGACCCTGTTTCAAAAATAAGAAGCAGGGCTGAGGGTGTATCTTGGAGGTAGAATGCCCCTGTGTTTAATCCCCAGCACCAACAAACAAACAAAAAAAGAAATGAGCTTGAAACAACGACACTATTTAATCAGCATGACCAAGTGGCTGTAACAAGGGTTACTAGGAGAATTCTTGCTTGTCTTTCTTGGATACTCAAACTTCTTGAGACAAACATGCCACTGCAGAGGACTTATTCTGGCTACCTATCTTGTTATTGCAAAAGGATATCTGTTGTCAGACCTTGAAAAGAGGAACAAAATATCCCTAGCTGGTAGACAAGTAGAGGGCTTCAATATCCTGTTTTGTTCTCAGTAGGCCTGCATGACCCTGATTTTTCTTGGTTTTAGGTACATGGTCCCATGAGAGCCATGATGGGGGAATTAAACGAGGCAAGGAGTTTAGAGGGTTCCCCATGGAAGAGACTATTGATGTGATAGTAGAAGGAAAAGTAGAAGTCAACTGGGGGAAGGATGGCTAGGTCAAGAGGTTGGAGACAGTGTGGTGGGTGGAGAATATTCTGCCATATAAACGAAGGCCAGAGTGTAAAATGACACAAAACTAACCCTGTGTAAGACGAAGTTAGAGAGATAGGCAAGGAAAGGACTAAGGCCATGTAGCCAGCATGACCCCATCATCCTAAAATCGATAGGATGGTATTGAGACACTTTTAAAGCAGGGAGGTTGGCTGGGTGTGGGGCCATCACTGTGATCCCAGGACTTGGGAGGTTGAGACAGGAGGATTGCAGGTTCCCAGCCAGCCTCAGCAACTTAGTGAGGCCCTCCGCAACTTAGTGAGACCTTGTTTCAAAATAAAATAGGGCTGGAGGTGTAGCTTGGAGGTAGAATGCCACTGAGTTCAATTCCCAGTTCCACAAAAATACATACATACATACATACATACATACATACTTACATACATACATACATACATGCATACATGCAGTAGGAAGGTACAATAAATCAAATTTCATTGTGGAAATATCCTATGGCTGCTGTGTACGGATGAGAGTAGAGAGGTGTCAGAACACTTTCGGGAGAAGTTCAAATGAGAAATGGTGATTGCTTGGGGATTGTGATGGACTAGAGATGGAAATGAACCGAGGCAGACAGAGTTGAGCAGACTTGATTTAGTCCTTTGTGATAAAATAGAAATGAATAGAAATGGTGGGAATCAGTGGAAAGCATGAAGGTTGACTCCTAAGCTTTTGGGATTCTGGGGTTCTGAATGAATGGGGGTGCTATCTACCATGGCAGGGAATCTTGAAGAGGACCTCCTTTGAGGGGAAGATGAGTTCTATTTTGGACATAGGGAGTTTGCGGTGCCTTTGAGACATCTCGGTGGAGATATCCGTAGCTGATGGGATATATGAATCAGGGCTGGGCAGATAATCTTGTGAGTCACCATCCATCTACCTATGGGTGGTGATCTCAGTGTCCTGCTGTTGAGTGAACTCTGTTGGCCAATGGTGGGATGTCTTGTCTTTTCTCTCCATATCTTTATCTGGCCTATATCTGTTAATGGCACAATCATTCTTCTGGTCATTTGATCTAATATCTGGACCTAAAACTTTTGGAGTTTTCCTTCTCTTTCCCCAAATCTAATTAGTCGCAAAATCCAGAATTTTGTCCTTTTGAATTATCTCTTGCATATTTCTCTTTATAAAAAAAAATTCTAGGGCTGGGGGTGTAGCTTGGTGGTAGAACAGTAGTCTAGCATTCATGAGGTCCTGGGTTCAACCCCCAAAACCAGAAAAAAATCCATTCAAGCCCTTATTACATGAAATACCTGGTAGTCAGTGCCTACATTTTTTTCTCCCAGATCTGGTCTATCCTCCAACCAAGTTGGCTTCCTTTAAACATTGCTTTCACCACCCTGTTCCTCCCACAGTATATGTTGTGGTTACTCATTGGCCTAAGATGAAAATCTGAATACCTTAATTTAGAATTCAAGACCTTCTGCAGTTGGTCCCCATCTACTTCGCCACACTCCCCTAGAATAGTAGTTTTGTCGGAGGTGTTGGGGATGGAATCCAGGACTTCATGCATGCTAGGCAAGCGCTCTGCCACTGAGCTTCACCCCCATACCTTTTTAACTTTTTATCTTGAAACAGGGTGTCACTAAGTTGCTGAGAGTCTTGCTAAGCTGCTCAGGCTGGCCTCAAACCTGAGAACCTCTTGTCTCAGCCTCCCAAGTACTGGAATTACAGGCATGCATCACCATGCCCAACCCTCACATACTTTTAAAACTCTAGATATAAAATTCTGGACTGATTTCCTCTGGCATCCCATGTCCTCCTTTCCATTCTTACCTTATTAGTCCCCTGAGATGAGTATCTTCAGAACATTGTTTGAAACACATCACCCCTGGGGAGCTATCTTAGGTAGGAATAGATATTGTCCTCGAGCAAAAAGTGGGTTACTAAACCCAACATATGTTTCCTTCCACTGGGCCTCTGGGCTGCCTCTCCTCTGGCTGTTTGTTTATGAGTCCCTACCTCATAAAAGACCCCCTTTTATGATGTAATGTTAACATGCCCAGCCAAACCTGTAGAGCAAGTGCGAGAGCAGCGTTTGAACCATATGCCCTGCAGCATCCTTCCGGAAGCTAAGGGCAACACAACAAATCACAGCCCAGTCTTACAGGGCACATGCAAAGCCCTTGATCTGATTTCATCTGAAAATGTCATACACGGAACAGTGGTTTCCAAACCTAGGGACAGAGGCCTGCACCCTGTGTTTACGGCCAGCTCCCTGAACTCAGAATCAGTAAAATGAATACTAGGAAACAGTTAAGAAGGATGGAGGTTTTGAGATGAGTCCAGGAGTGCGGGAAGGATGGTGACACTCAATGATAATAAGATGTATTATGCTCTTTGTGGATACCATAATGTGTGAAGGAACAGAAGACCTGGCGGTACAGAGGCAGCTTTCAGAGGGCAGTCTTGTTTTCCATGTTGAGCAGATGGAGATTAAAACACCTGCAGGCCAGTGAGGTGCATATTTCCAGCAGGCGCTTGGATGTTTGGGTGTGGGACTCAAGAATGGAGTTAGGAAAAGGCTGATGTAAGTTGGAGGGTCAACTGTAGAAAGGAGATAGTTGAAGCTGTGGACGAGGATTAGCTGTTCAAGGAAGAGAGGAGAGTGAGTGAGTCTTGTGAAATGCCTATGACCAGAGGAAGAAAGCAAGGCGAGTAAAAGAGATGGGAGATGTGGCTAGAACGGTAACAGAAGCAGCTCAAGTGCAGACTCAATGTGGAGGGAAGGAAGGATGGAGTGGGTGGTTGGTCAACCAGATGAATGTTATTAATTGCAGTTCTTTTGTGTGTGTGTGTGTGTGTGTGTGTGTGTGTGTGTGTGTATGTGGTACTGAGGACTGAACCCAGGGGCATTTTTACCTCTGAGCTACATCTGTAGCTCTATTTCTTAATTTTTATTTTGAAACAAGGTCTCACCTAGTTAACCACTTGCTGGCTTCAAACCTGTGATCCTCCTGCCTCAGCTTCCCAATGACTGGCCACCACTCCTGGCCCTTTAATTGCAGTTCTTGAGAGGATAAGGAGTGAGGAGAGGCCTGCGACTTTGGAATTCAGGATTAGCTTGCAGTTTTCATAGTGGCATGTATGCTGGAGGTGGGTGGAGAATCACATTGCAATTTTCTTAGGTGTGTGTGCCGGGGGTGGGTGAAGAGCTGGTTTTGAGGTGGGAGAACTGAGTGGGATGTGAGAGGTTTCCTTTCCCTCTCAGGACTCCATAGAGATCATTTTGATCTGAGAAGCCTCTGACTATGTTCTCACTCTTGTTTTATAAAGAAAACATTATTTTTTGCCGGCTGTGGTGGCACACACCTGTAATCCCAGTGCTTGGGAAGCTGAGACCGGAGGATCGCAGGTTCGAGGCCAGCCTCAGCAACTTAGCGAGGCCCTCTGCAACTTAGTGAGACTGTGTTTCAAAATGCAAAATAAAAAGGGCTGGTAGTATAGCTCGGAGGTAGAATGCCCCTGGGTTCAATCCCCAGTAAAACACACACACACACACACACACACACACACACACCAGTCAGGTGTGGTGGCATGTTCCTGTAGACACAGCTACTCTGGAGGCTGGGGCTGGAGGATGGATTGATACCAGGAATTCTAGGCCAGTCAGAGCAGCATAGCAAAGTCCATCTCAAAAACTAAAACAAAGCCGGGCGTGGTGGCGCACGCTTGTAATCCCAATACTTTGGGAGGCAGAGACCGGAGGATCCGGGTTCGCGGCCAGCCTCAGCTCTCTCGTTCTCTCTCCCTGTCTCTCTCTCTCTACCTAGTGAGGCCCTCCGCAACTTCATGAGACCCGGTTTCAAAACAAAGCATAAAAAATAGGGCCGGGGGTGTAGCGCGGAGGTAGAACGCCCCTGGGTTCAATCCCCGGGACCCCCCAAAAAAAAAACTAAAACAAAAATTTTTAAAAAGAGAAAAAGAGCCGGGCGTGGTGGTGCACGCTTGTAATCCCAGTACTTTGGGAGGCGGAGACCGGAGGATCCGGGTTCGCGGCCAACCTCAGCGCGCATGCGTGCGCGATCGATCGATTGATCGATCTATCTCTGTCTCTCTCCTCTCCTCTCTCTCTCTCTCTCTCTCTCTACCTAGTGAGGCCCTCTGCAACTTCGTGAGACCCGGTTTCAAAAATAAAGTATAAAAAAATAGGGCCGGGGGCGTAGCGCAGAGGTAGAACGCCCCTGCGTTCAATCCCCGGTACCGCAAAAAAAAAAAAAAGAGAGAAAAAGATTATTAGTTTATATTGCTATTTCCAAATTTAATAATTTAACATTGCATTGTTTTGCTTAACCTTCAGATTTAACATTGAATTGTTTTATTTAATCTCTTTGATTTTATTTCTATATCTCTTTTCTTTTTGTACTATTATTTTAATTCCTAACAATCTTACCATATCAGTTATTTGCATTATCCCACAATATTAATAGTTTCAAAAGAACATACCAGTATGTTAAGGCCATTCATATGTTAGTATAAATATTATTTTATATTACATTAAATTAATAGCTTTGTATTGTGTATTGCTTCTCTTTAATACAAAAAAACTGTATTATAATTGTTGTTCACTATGAGTTTTTTTCTTTTTTGTAGTGCTGGGATCGAGCCCAAGGTCTTGCTCATGCATATTCTATCACTGAACCAAACCCCCATGGAAATCATGTATTTTTTACTGAACATATACTGAAGATCATACCATATCCGGCGATAGAATTCTTTCATATACTTTATAGTTGCATCCTACTTTATTATGTTCAATGTGCCATTATTCCCAAATTACAACTATTCATATTATTTCCAATCTTTAGTTATTTCCAATGATGCTTCATTAATAACCTTATATTTGTCATTTCATTTTTGTTCTGGTATATCTTTAGGACAGAATTGAATTGTGTGTTGGTTGTGTTAACTTCATTTTTCTTTCCGTCTTATTCTTTATTTTTCTCCAACATTTAGATTATCAGATAAATTATATATATGATACAGAAGAATAGGTAACAGAAGTGTAAAGCTGAATGAATACCAGCTCATGTTCCCCACCTTGGGATAACGCAGTATCAGTACCCTTGAAACCTCCCATACATCCCTTTATGATAACACCCTCATTTCTTCCCCTAATAGGTGGCAATTATCCTAAATTCTGTGTTGACTGCGCCTTTTATTTTTTATAGTTTTATCCCATATCTTTTTCTCCAAATAATACATTATTTTGTTTTAAACTTGCATAGTCATGTGCTGTGTAATGATGCTTGGTCATCATCACACAGCACATACATGATGATAAAGCTGTAGCCACCGTAGTTTGTTTAAGTACACTCTATAGTGTTCACACAATGATGAAATTGTCTAATGATGCATTTCTCAGAACGTCTCTGTTATTAAGTGACCCATGACTGTAGATAAAATTATGCTGTATATGGATTCTGTTGTGGGTTATTTTCATTCAACATTATTTCTGCAATTTATCCACATTGATATGTAAAGCTATAGGTTATTCATTTTTATATTTGTGTAATATTCTCTCAATTATATCACAACTTATTTATCCATTCTACTCTCAATAGATATCGGGTTGCTTCCAATTTCTTTTTATTGCAAATAATGCTGCAGTAAAAATCCTTGTACATATTGGTGTTTTACAGGCCCAGGAGCTTCTTTAGGATGTGGATATAAGAGTGTAATTTCTGGCTGTGGAGCATGTGAAAGTACCACTTTGCTAGGTGTATTTATCAAGATAGAGTTACAAAGAATAGAATGTGCTGTAGTTCATTAAAGCAGAAAGGGATTTATTTTAGGGTATTGATGCTTTGCGGAGTTGTTGGGAAGGCCGAGAAACAGACTCTGGACTGAACTTCTAGGAATGATTTCCAAACCCACACCAAAGGACGAGGCCACCAAAGAAGCCTCCACTGTCCCCTCCAAGAGGAAGCTATGTTTTGAAGTGGAAAGCTGCCACTTCCATCCTGGTTCCAAAGCTGCACAGACTTAAGTACAATTAGGGAGCCTTCCAGCTAAATCAGGAATCCACCGTTGAACCTGCTGGTTCCAGAACCGAGCCTCAGCTCTGAAACCACCTTTTGAAATTGGGAAGTCACCATTATAATCCCCATTCACAAATGAACACCCCGAGTCCTGCCTCTCTTCCCCATTTAACTCAGTTCAAGTCTCACTGAGAGCGTTGGATGGGCCAATCCTTAACCATACTGGAACCCTCGCTATATGGGAGTCTTGGAAATGTAGCTTTTTTATTTTTTTGCCCTTTGAAATACAGGGAGGCACACTAGAAGGAGGTTGGAATAAAAATTGAGCAAACCAGTTTCTAGTATCTACTGCATCAACTAATGCCAAATTTCTTTCTAATGTGGTTTGAACCAATCTATACTCCTGGCAGCCACGGATGAGATTGCTTGTGGTTCCTACATCCTTGCCAATGCTTGATTTTGTTGGGTTCCTGTTTTTGAAAAGCTATTTTATTATCATTTTAATTTGTAGTTCCATGGTTAATAATGAGTTGAGTATGTCTTTGTAGATATATTGGCCATTCATGTTTCTTTTTCATAGATGTGCCTGTTTATGTCTTCTGTGCATATTCGGTTCTTTTTCTTTCTACTTCTTTAGGGTTCTTTACTTATTCTGGATAAAGATTCTTTGTTGGTTGTATGTTACACATATCTTCTCAGGTTGAGGTTTATCTTTTCACTTTCCTAGTGATTATTTTACTGAAAAAAAGTCCTTAATATTAATTAAGTTAAATACTTTTTCTTATGGTTTGCATTTTCCATACTTAATTTAAAAATTCTTTCAATATCCACAGATCATTAGAATATTCTTTCTTCTTCAAATGTTTCAAAGTTTTGATTTTACTGTTTTGATTCCTGATCTACCTAGAATCGTTTTTTGTCTCTGGTGTGGGGCAGGAATCCATTTTCATTGTTTGTTTGTTTGTTTCTGTGTAGACAGCCGCCGTGGTCTGCAGTGTCATATTTCATGTTTTAAGTGTGGGTCAATCTCTGGGCTCCCTTGTTGTTCCATTGACCTGGTTTTCATCCTTGTACTAAAGACACACAATCCTAGTTGCTTATTCTATACCAGCTCTGGCAGACTACTTTTATTTGTCTCAGCATTTTGGCCACTGACTCTTTATATACATTTTAGAATTAGTTTGTCAAGTCCTATAAAATGTCTTATTGAGATTTTTATTAGAATTACATAGAATCTCTAGAACAATTTGGGCAAGAATTGATCTTTAAGATGTTCATTCTTCCTGTCCACGGGAAAATTATGTCATTCTATTTATTTAGGTCTTATTTACTATCTTTCACCAAAGTTGTGTAACTTTCTCCCAAGAGGTCTTTCCCATCTTTTGTTAGACTTATTCTTAGGTACCCAATTTTGTTGTTATTGTAAACTATTATTATTTTTTTGAGATGGTACCTGGCTATGTTGTCCAGGTTGGTCTTGAGCTCTGAGGCTCAAGAGATCCTCCTGCCTCAGCCTCCTGAGTGGCTGGGTATACAGGCAGGTGCCATCACCCAGTTGTAAGTGATATATATATTTTTTGGTACTAGGAATTGAACCCAAGAGTATTCTACTTCTGAGCTATACCCCCACCCTTTTTTATTTTTTGTGTTGAAATAGGGTCTCACTATGTTGCTGAGAATTTTGCTCAGTTGCTGAGGCTGGTCTCGAATCTGTGATTCTCCTGTCTCAGTCTCCCAAGTCCTGGTGTGGCACCACCATGACCAAATGTAAATAATATCTTTATTGAACCCAGGGGTGTTCTACCACTGAGCTACATCCTCAGCCCTTTTATTTTGAGGCAGGGTCTCGCTAAATTCAAGGCTGGTCTTGAACTTGAGATCCTCTTGCCCTCTTGCCTAAACCTCCCAAGTCAGTGGGATTGCAGGCTTGGGCCACTTACCTGGCTCATTTCCCAACTTGTTTTTTGCTTGTATATAGGAATGCAGTTTACATACATATTGATTTTATGCCTAGGAAACTTACCAAACTTTTTTTATTAATTCTAATAATTTGTAGATAATTGAAAGTTTTCTCTGTAGAACACACTATTTGCAAATAATATTTGCTGTATTTTTTTCCAAATTTGTATTCTTTTTCTTATTCTTGTAAGTGCACCCTGAATTAGATTCCAATAGAGGGCTGAGTGGAATTATGCCTGCTTTTAAAGAGAATGTATTCATATTTTCACAATTGAAAAACATTTTGCTCTTATTAGTTTGCAAATATTACTTTCTCTTTCTAGTTTGTAAATGAATATTTTTTGCAGTTTTTAATCAAATGATTTCTCACATAAATTCATATTACAATATAATTTATCTTTTACTAATGAGATAAAGTATATTAATATATATTCTGATATCGACCTAACCTTTTATTCTTGGAATAAGCCCAACTTTGTCATGATGTTGTTTTCATTTTGTTAAATTGCCAGGTTCAATTTGCCAATATCTTTCTCAGGGTTTTTGCATCTATGTTCATAAATAAGGTTGATCTTCAATTTTCTTTTCCAAAGCTGTCTTTGCTTAAGTTAAATTTTTATGCCAAGTATACAAATCACTTATAAAAAGAGTCTGGGGAGTGTTTATTTTTCTATTCTTTATGGAGTTTTCCGTTTTTTTTCCGGTGGTGAGAATACTTAAGATCTACCCTTTTAGAAAATTTCAAGTATACAAAGCAGTGTTGTTAACTATAGTCACCATGGTGTACAGTAGATATCCAAACTTATTCACCCTGCATAACTGTATCTTTGTATCCTTTGACCAGCATCTTCTCATTCCCCTCCCCCAGCCCCTGGCAACCACCGTCCTACTTTTTGAGTCTGTGACTATTTTAGATCCCACATGTGAGATCATGTGGTATATATTTTTTTGTTTCTGGCCTATTCCACTTTGCATAATGTCCTCTAGTTTTATTCATGTCAGAAATTGCAGAATTTCCTTCTTTTTAAAGGCTGGACATATTCCATTGTTATGTACACATCATGTTTTCTTTATCCATTCTTCTGTTGATGTGCCCTTGGGTTGATTCCTTACCTTGGCTGTTGTGAACGCTGCTTCAGTGAACAAGGGAGGGAACATATTTCTTCAAGATCCTCACTTCATTTCCTTTGATAAATACACAGAAGTGGAATTGCTGGATTGCATGGTAGTTCTAGTTTTAATTTTTTCAGGCATCTCCAGGCTATTCTCCATGATGGCTTTACCAATTTACACCCCCACCAACAGTGTGCCAGGGTTCCGTTTTCTCCACATTCCTGCTGATGCATGTTATCTTTTTGATATTAGTAATCAGAGGTGATATTATTGTGGCTTTCATTTAAATTTTCCTGATGATTAGTAATGTTGAGCATTTTTTAGGGGGGATACTGGGGTTTGAACCCAGGGCACTCTACTCTACCCAGCCCTTTTTATTTTGAAACAGAGTCTCGCTAAGTTATGATCTTGCTAAGTTATAATCACAGGTTCAAGAACCCATGATCCTCTTGTCTCAGCCTCCCAAATACTGGGATTACAGGCATGTGCCACCACGCCTGGTGAGCATTGTTTCATATACCTGTTGACCATTAGTATGTCTTTGGATCATTTTTGTTTTAAAAGATGCTAGATGCAGTACTTGGGTTCAGAGACATATTTGGGATCTGATCTTTATCATGTCGTAGATGGGAGCTCTTGGACTGGTGACTTACCTCTCTGGAACCCAGTTTCCTCATATGTTAAATGGGTATAGTAGCATAGCCCAAAGGCAACTGGCTCCCCAGCTCTTTAAAGTTGGTTGCATTGCTGTATTAAGTGGGATTCTTTATATAAAGTGCAGTATAAATCCTATAAGAAAGATAATATCTGCCAAATCTGGGCATAGGGGTAAACACTGTCCTGTGGATTGTTTTCAAAACATATTCTTCCCTTGCTATTGTAAATTATATGAAGAGATCAGAGATGCTCTGGGAGATTCCTCTACTTATAAGTTTGGGGTCGGAAGCATTGGCAACATACTTCCAGAAGAGATGTTGTTGGCAGTTTCTGAAGTCAAATTCCAGATCCCTGAATCACTGAAGGTTAGATCTGGAGAGGTCTTGAAGACCATTTGGTCAGTGGTGACTTCAGCCAAGAAGTCTTCTAGAGCTTTAATTTCGTAATTTAAAATTGCATGTAAATGTTTGCATTTTATATATAAAAGATTATACCTTTTAATTTATAAAAGATAATACCTTTTCGCAGTAATGGTAGAAGGAACTTTTTGTTTGGGTACTGGGTATTGAATCCAGGGCCTTGCATATGCTAGGCATGTACTCGACCAGTGAGAAGAGATATGTTAAATGGTGTGAGAAATATAAATGAAAAGTCAGTTTTCCTTCTCTAGTCACCTCCACCTGTTTTTCTCCTTACAGATATAACTTTTAAAACTTTCTCCTTTTAGTTTTTTGGTAGTTATTGTCATAGTTCTAAATGATAAAATGTAACTATTCCTTGATTTGTAAGTTTGTTAGACAGTGTCTATTGTTTCCCACCATGACAATGATGAAGTTTTGCTTCCTTTCTTCCTCCTTACTTTTGCTTGTCACATTTTATTTTTAGTTCCTCTCTTGGTTACCAGTATAGCTTTAAATGCTATTTTTGAACTTTTATATTTTGACCAATCAACTAGAGTTTCCCTTGAATTCTCATTGTGTTAGATCAGAAAATTGGTTTTCCCACGTTTACTTTTCCTGCTCCAGCTCCGTTTATCTCTTAGCCCTTGTCCTCCATGCTGGTACATTTCAATCTTTAGTTTTGTAACACATATTCTGTTCTATGCCATGTATGCCCTTTATGCTTTCCCTGTAGGTTGACTCTAAACACTAAAACCAATACCCAGAATATATAAATCAGGGTTACATAAATATTTGTTCAATTAGTGCAATCATATCAACTGTGTGATATGATTGCATAATTCAAGAAGGAAATTAGATCTTAACTTGATAAACCTGGACACTTGTGGGAGAAGAAAATGCTCAAAAACCACCAGGAAAAGTTATTTCTAGGAGAAGGGAAGATAGGGGATTGGTTTCAGGACCCCAAGGATACCCAAATCCATGAGTACTCAAATTTGTTATATAATTTGTCATAATATTTGCATATAACCTATGCACATCCTCCTATAGATTTTAAATCATCTCTAGATTACTTATAATACCTAATAAAATGTAAATGCAACACAAACAGTTGTTATATTGTATTGTTTAGAGAATCATATTGAGAAAAAAATCCATACATATTTAGTACAGACACATTTTTTTCTGGATATTTCCAGTCCACAATTGGTTGAATCCATGGGTGGTGAACCCTTGGACATGAAGGAGTGACTGTAATTACCTTTGTTGTTGCGTATATGTGCATCTTATATTAAAATTATTCAACCACTATATTACAGATTCCTATGTGGAATCTGTTTTCTTTAGGAATATACTTATTGTAGAGCTTATTGAAGTTTTCTAATTTTTCTAGGTTCTAATTTGGACTTCCTACTTTCTAGGCTTGATGCAGTGCTATCACCCCGGGGGGCGTCTTTTCATTCTCTCCTGGGTTAAGACTCTTTAGGAATATACTTATTGTAGAGCTTATTGAAGTTTTCTAATTTTTCTAGGTTCTAATTTGGACTTCCTACTTTCTAGGCTTGATGCAGTGCTATCACCCCGGGGGGCGTCTTTTCATTCTCTCCTGGGTTAAGACTCCTGTGCCTATTACTTTTTTGTGGTTCTTTCTTGTTTTGCTGTGGTACATACTTGAATAATGCTCTCAAAGAAGACCACTATGTGATAAATATGAGATTCCTTACTTATACATTAATGTCTAGATTTTATTCCTTTTCTCAACTGATAACTCAGGAAAATATGAAAGTTTATGTTTAAAATTAATTTTCCTCAAAACTGAAAGGCAATACTCCATTGTTTCCTGACATTGAACGTTGGTGATAAGAAATTGGTTGCTGGGACTGAAGGTGTATAGCTCAGTGGTAGAGAGGCCCTGGGTTTGATCCCAAGAACTGATTAAATAAAAGAGAGAAGTATGTTGCCAATAGGATTCCAGTTTCTTTGCAAACAACTTATTCATTCTTTTTGAAAACTTTTAAGTTTGGCATTCTAAACTCTAATGATGATGATGATAAGCATGTGTACACTTTAATCCATCCTTCTCATGACTTGGTGATGTCTAGAGACACATCTTTCTTTTGTTTTGGAAGAATTTAATAATTTTCTGTTTTGCATGTTCTCTTTTCTTTTTCTTGAACATATACTAGGTGGATATTAGATTTTGTGAATTGATCCTCTTAAAGGGTGTCTTAACTTTTTAATTTTTTTCTCTAAGTCACTGCATTTTAAATTTATAATTTGAGAGTTTAATGTTTTGTTTTTAGCCTTTTAAATAAACTTTAATTTTGTCAATTATATTTTTAAAAGTCAAGAATTTTTTTGTCATATTTTTGGTGAGCATCTTGGGCTTCTTTTCTTTTCCTTTCTTTATTTTTGGTACTGGAGATTGAACCCAGAGGCATTCTACCTCTGAGCTACAACCCTCAGCCCTTTTTAAGTTTTTTTTTTTTTTGTGGTACTGGAGATTGAACCCAGGGGCATTCTACCTCCGAGTTACATCCCAACCCTATTTTTTTTATTCTTTATTTTGAAACAGGGTCTCACTAAGTTGTGGAGGGCCTTACTAAGTAGCTGAGGTTGGCCGCGAACCTGGATCCTCCTGTCTCAGCCTCCTAAGTACTGGGATTACAAGCATGCGCCACCATGCCTGGCTAAAATTTCTTATTTATTTATTTTTTTGGCGGTACGGGGATTGAACGCAGGGGCGTTCCACCTGCGGGCTACATGGTCAACCCTATTTTTTTATTCTTTATTTTGAAACAGGGTCTCACTAAGTTGCAGAGGCCTCACTAAGTATCTGAGGCTGGCCGCGAATCCAGATCCTCTGGTCTCAGCCTCCCAAGTAGTGGGATTACAAGCGTGTGCCACCACGCCCAGAAAAATTTCTTATTTTTAAGCAGATTCTCCTTAGTTGCTGAGGGATAGCTTTAAACCTATGATCCTCCTGTCTTAGCTTCCAAAGTACTTGGACTACAGGCGTGTGCCATCATGCCTGGCTTTCTTTTCTTTCTTAATGGATAAATGTATTAATCCATTTCCTGTTGTTATAATACAATATCTGAGGCTGGGTAACATATATTTTAAAAGAGGCTTATTGATCTCAGTTTGTGAGACTGAAAGCCCACGATTGGGTGGTCCCATTGATTTGACCTCTGGAGAGGGACACAATGTGGGTGGCATCCTAGCAGAAGTATGTGCAAGAGAGATACCACATGGTGAGACAGGAAGCAGAAGGTAGGAGCCAGTCTACTTTAAAGGTATTTTTTAAATTTTATTTTTTGTGGTACTGGGAATTAAACCCAGGGATATTCTGGGTTTAACCTCTGAGCTACACCCCATCCCTTTTTAAATTTCTTATTCTGTAACAAAGTCTTGCTAAATTGTTGAGGCTGGCCTCGAATCTGTGATCCTCCAATCTCAGCCTCCCAAGTACTGGAATTACAGGTGTGTACCACTGTGCCTGCCCCTCCCCCAAAAGCAACCCATTTTCCGGATAACTTACTATGTGAAGCCAGCATGAATCCCTTCCAAGGATGATGTCTTCAGTGACCACCATCTGTTAGGCCCTGCCTCTTAAAGGTTCCACCCCTCATATGCCACACTGGGGACCAAGCTTCTAACTCAGGAGCTCATCCAAATCACAATAGCAAACTATTAAGTTTCTCTGAGATGCTGATTAGAAAGTTTCGAAGTTCTCTTCTATTGCCTGTATTATCCGTTTCCTCTAGGGTCTTTTGTTTTTGTTCCTTTTATTTAATCTCTTATGGGCTATTATTTTCCCTTACTTAATTATTAACTAATTGACTAAAACAAAGTTTATTTCTTACTCTGATCAGTCATTGAGTGAGCTAGACAAGGTGCCTGCCCTCATGGAACTTGTGTCTTAGGGAAGAAGGGTGCAATTATCTTCTGCAAGTGGATATCCTGCAATTTATCCAATAATCATTGGATAAACAGGAAAGGTTGGGGCAGCTGGTTTTAACTGAGATTCATAGATACCTAACATTTGCATCTTAGAATCGATGAGACAGGGTAAATGCTTTCTTCAGTTATCTGAGGATTCTTGCCACTCTGTGTGTTGTTTAAGAGCAGTGTACAACATGTCCATTTGCAGCCCTCTCTGTGTGGTGGTGGTGGTGGTGGTAGAGGGAATAAATTATATGGTGAGTTGACTTGGCTGTTTTGTTAAGAAACCCTCTGAGGATTGTGTTCTCTTGGGTTGGTTGGATCCCCTAGAGGAAGATTTTTGACTCTTCTGTTTGAAGGATGTAAGCTTGCTGTTGGTCTTCTGAGGTCACAGGAGAGGATGGAAGACTGGGCAGCCGGCTATTCAGCGTGTACACTTCTATTTAGTCCCTCTCTCTTAGGTCAGAGTCCTGGCCTCACCTCTGCCTGGGGTCCCTGGACCGCAGATGCTTGGTTTTACTTCTCTAGTAGGAAACCCCTTCACAGATCTGCCCTTGAAGGAACGGGAAGAATAGCTGGTGGGGTCTAACTGCTTCTCAGACTGTCATCCAAACCCACTCTCAGCCCTGTCTTTTCCTCCACTTGCAGAGGAGCATGGTGCAGCCAACTGTCGAGTCCTTGGAAGATGTGTGAAGGGATCCGGTTGCGTCTTGGCTTTCTCTATGCTGATTCAGGCTGGCAAGTCAGTTACTTCTCCCCCTTCATTTTCCAGTTCCCTAAATGCTTGTTTCCTATTTTCTTTGCCCTAAGGGGTCTAGGATTTAAGAATCATGTTACTATTACTTTTTGTTTGGTTTTGGGGGAAATGCAGGTAAATATTAATAATCAATCTGCCATCTTTACTGAGAGTCCTCATTTCCTTTCTAATCTGTGAGAAATGGAAATTCAATTCAGAACACTTGGAAAACAATGAAAATTACAAAGGAAAAAAATAAACTGTTACCAAAGATTACTAAAGTCCACATCTTTGCTTATAACACTAAATGCTTCTCTGTAATCATTTTTAGTTTGGAAATGATGAACAAATCCACATGCACATTATAAGGACTTTTGACATCCGTTGCCAAGTAGACCCATTGAAGAGTCCTTGTATACAATTCTACTATGAGTGGAGAATGCCTGTTTTTCAAAATATTATCATCAATAATGGTTAGTATGTTTTTAAAACTTTTGCTAACCTTGAAGACAAAAAAGGTAATCTGTTAATTTATTTTTCTTAAATCCTAGTAACATGAAGTCCTGTAATACATATTGTCCCCTAAAATCTGATATGTGTTATCAATTTATATTTCTTTTTTGATGAGTGACCTTTCTCATTTCCTTTGCCTGTTTTTAATTAGTGCTTTTATCTTATTGATTCATAAAGACTCTATATACTAAGACTATTTATTCAATGCTTCAAAAATATTCCCCCCCTCAAAAAAATTTTCCCATTTGTCTTTCAATTTTGTAAGGTTCTTTTTCACTTTGTGATGTCAATCAACTGGTCCTTCCTTTTATATCTGTGTTTTGTTATATTTGTTCTCATCCCAAGAATATGTTTACCTACATGGTCTTGTATGGTTCTGTATAACATAAAATAGATTCTAACTTTTGACTTTTCTCTATTAATCAGTTATCTCAGCAATATTTATTGAAAATATATATTTCAAATAAATTGATTTGAAATGCTATTTTTTAAGGTACTAGAGATTAAACCCAGGGACATTCTTCCTCCAAATTATACCCCCAGTCCTTTTTATTTTGAAATGCCATTTTAATTTGGATCTGTTTTAGGGCAAAGACCATGAGCCTTTTAGACTCCCCATGTTCCTTCCAGAGAAGGCAAATCACCTTTCTTTCTGATTCTGTTTCTTTATCTGTAAGTGGTATTGGGTAACTGCATTATTTTTGCTGTTGCTCAGTTTTGCAACCACATATGCTCTTATTCATTCATTTTACACACATACAGGGGTCCTCTACAGTGCCTGTGCTGGTGATAAGTACTGGGAATACAAAAGAAAATATGAGGATATTATGCTTAGTGAGATTAGCCAGTCACAGAAAGTGAAGGGACATATGTTTTCATTCATATGTGGAAGGTAGAGAGAAACTGGGGAGCAAAGAAAACATCAGATAAATGAGGGGGGAGACTAATGGGATGGGAGAGGGGGATTCAGAGAGGGAGGTGGGGAGGAGAAAGGGGAGATCTGATGATGGAAACTATTCAAATAACCCTTCGTTCATACATGAAGTTACCTCTATTGATGTAGATTATCTAAGTGGGGGGACGGGGTGGGAACTGGGGACACACACAAGAATGCTGCGTGCAGGTATGTATTTGTCACTCTGAACCTCACTATGATGTATAATTACACGCACCAATGGGCAAAAAAAGAAAACATGGCAAATTTGTCTAGAAGTAATTTCATTGTCCTAGGACAGCTCCCTTCTGTACAGGGTTACAGAGAATCTGTAGGGCATGGCACAAAATGTTAATGGTGGTTGTTTCAAAGGGTGTGGTCTTAGTTGAATTTTGAATCTTTCTCTTCCTCCTCCTCCTCCTCTTTCTCCTCTTCCTCTTCCTTCTTCTTCTTTTCTGGTGCTGGTGATTAAACCCAGGGCCTCACGTGTCCTAGGCAAGTGTTCTACCACTGAGCCACATGCCAATCTCTGATCTCTTTATTCCTTTCTGTAGTGCTTGTATTTTCTACAGTGTACACATTATTTTTTTGTTGTTGTTGTTGTTTTTTTTGCAGTACCGGGGATTGAACCCAGGGGCGTTCTACTTCCGCGCTACACCCCCGGCCCTATTTTTTATACTTTATTTTGAAACCGGGTCTCACAAAGTTGCGGAGGGTCTCACTAAGTAGAGAGAGAGAGAGAGAGA
>PVJS01039477.1:0-18883 GCA_004027185.1 Glis glis
ACTGCAAAAAAAAAAAAAAAAGACGATGATAGAGAAGGCCAGTTAAAATTTAAGCCAGCCCAATACTCACGAGAATGAGACAGGAGGATCACAGGTTCGCTGCCAGCCTTAGTGAGGCTCTCTGCAACTTAGTGACACCCTGTTTCAAAATAAAGAATAAAAAATAGGGCTGGGGGAGTAGCTTGGAGGTAGAGTGCCCCTGGGTTCAATCCCCAGTTCCGCAAAAAAAAAGCCAGCTTCTGTCCAGCGCGCACTCAGGCCGCCCCTCTTCCTGCTGCCAGAGATGAATGAGGCTGGGCCCATCCAGAGCACTGCAGTCATAGCCGAACTGGCCGGAGGGTGTTTTGGAGAGGGAGAAAGGGACATGCCAGGGCAGGGAGGCGATGATTAATGGGAAAAAAATGAAAGAAAGAAGGGAGAACTGTTCTCCAAAAATAGTTTATAGTTATTTTTAGTACTCTGCTTTAGCACTTAATGCAAAACTCAGTTTTTTATGAGTTTCATAGAAGACGACGCCGGTCAGATCAGGGCC
The DNA here is from genome assembly GCA_004027185.1 of Glis glis. Taxonomy (NCBI): domain Eukaryota; kingdom Metazoa; phylum Chordata; class Mammalia; order Rodentia; family Gliridae; genus Glis; species Glis glis. The sequence goes on from PVJS01039477.1 coordinate 533, forward strand.
TCCCAGATGAAGCAGAGCCAGTCCTTGCCCAGGCCTTCGCCTCCTCGGATTGCTTTTTGCCTTCCCTCCCTCTCCAACATTGCAGCTTCTGAACCCCACTTCCCACATCCCCCCAGTCATCCCTTGTGGCCTCTCCACTGTCCACCGGTGTCCTCCCCAGACCCTTTGGCCTGGGCTGAGCACGCAGCCCTCCATGCCCAGCCCCTTCAGCCGCCTGCTTGTTCTCCTCTCCCGTCTGTCTGTGTGCTCGCCTGGCCTCCCATGCACACGCTAGGCCTTTGGGCTCTGTAGTTGATGTTGCTGTCACCCCTGTGACCCCCCCGGAGCTTGTCATCACATCCTGAAATGTGCCAGTTTCAGCCTCTTTGCCTCTGAAGTCACCCAGCGAGTCACAGAAGTGAGGGCTCTGCCAGTTCTGGGAGCAGGAGTGTTCTTCACATGAGGTGATGTCTGTGTTTTTTTTTTTTTTTTGTGGCACTAGAAATTGAACTGAGGGGCATTCTACCTCTGAACCAAACTCCTAGCCCTTTTATATTTTTTGTTTTGAAACAGGGTCTCCCTAGGTTGCTGCGAGTCACTAAGTTGCTGAGGCTGTCCTCAAACCTGCAATCCTTCTGTCTCAACCTCCCAAGCACCGAGATTACAGGTGTGCCATTAGGCACGGCTGGGTTTGTTTTTTTTTTAATTACCATGTAGTAGTTGTACATCTTTAGGGGGCACAGTGTGGTTTTACATCATGTGTTACACAGTGTGTCCTGCTCAAATCAGGGGGATTAGCATTTCCCTCTTCTTACCGTTTCTTTATGTCTGGAGCCTACAAGCTTTTCTCTGCTAGCTCTTCATAAGATACATACTCTGTTATTTAATGCCAAGCCAGGGAGGGCCAGAGTCCACTGCATTTGCAGTGTAGCACCAGTGCGACCTGCAGTGCTGGGGCCCCATGCCCAGGCGAGAGCTTCAGGTCAGGGCTGCGGGGCAGCGCTGGTGTGCAGGGTACATGGTGAGCACCACGACTGCCGCCTCACAGCGAAGCTCCCAAGGGTGCAGGGAAGGCTTCCAGGTGGTGATTATTGTTATTACTGTTTTTCCAGTACTGGGGATTGAACCCAAGTGGGCTCTACCACTGAGCTTATATCCCAGCCCCCCCTTTTGTGGTACTGGGGATTGAACTCAGGCATTCTACCTCTGAGCTACACCCCCAGCCCTATTTTATCTTTTTATTTTGAAACAGGGTCTCACTAAGTTACAGAGGACCTCACTACATTGCTGAGGCTGGCTGCGAACCTCCTATTTTAGCCACTTAAATATACTGGGATTATAGGTGTATGACACCATGCCCAGCCTATCCCAGCCCTTTTTAAATTTTATCTTGAGACAGGGTCTTGCTAAGTTACTGAGGCTGGTTTCAAACTTGAGATTCTCCTGACTCAGCTTCCTGAGTAGCTGGGATTACAGGCATGCACCACCACTCCTGGCTCATTGACTTAAGTATAAAATGGATAAGCCAGGCCAGGTGTGATGGCGCATGTCTGTAATCCCCATACCAGCCTTGGCAATTTAGTGAGACCCTGTCTCAAAATAAAAAATAAGCTGGGCATGGTGGTGCACACTTGTAATCCCAGTACTTAGGAGACTGAGACAAGGATCGCAGGTTTGAGACCAGTCTCAGCAATATAGCAAGACTCTCAACAACTTAGTGAGACCCTGTTTCAAAACAAAAATTTAGCCAGGCGTGGTGGCACATGCTTATAATCCCAGTACTTGGGAGGCTGAGACAGGAGGATCATAGGTTCACGGCCAGCCTCAGCTACTTAGTGAGGCCCTCTGCAACTTTGTGAAACCCTCTTTCAAAATAAAGAATAAAAAATAGAGCTAGGGGTGTAGCTCAGAGGTAGAATGCCCCTGGGTTCAATCCCGGGTACCACACACACACACAAATTTAATAAAAGGACTGGGGGTGTAGTTTAGAGGTAGAATGCCCCTGGGTTCAATCCCCAGTACCACACACACAAACTATAAAAAATAAAAAGGGCTGGGGATGTAGCTCAGTGGTAGAGTGCCTCTGGATTCAGTCCCTAGTACCAATAAATAAATAAGTAAGTAAATAAATAAATAAGTAAAATTTAAAATGGATGGAATTTTTGGTTTTCTTTTTCCTCCAGCACAGGGCCAACATAAGGGATTCACTTTCTCCTCATGTTCAAGGATCACTTTTTAATGTTTTTTAAAATTATTTTGATATGTATTCCTTTGCTCAAATAGGAATTTTTGAGGAATTTTTGGGATGATCCTTTTTCTTTGAAATAATTAAGATTGAGGTTTGGACCCTGAAGAAGTTTCTGGTAAACCAAATAAGATTTTCTACAAATTATGAATTTTGTTAAGTTTCTTTGCAATAGACAAAGCTTGTTTCGTGGTTTTTTTTAACCTTAAATTTTGTACATTTCACTTATGTATTCTCGATTTGGTGTTTATCTGTGGAAAGATATATTCCTCCACATATTTTTTTAGTTTACTTTTTTTGTATGGTATTGGGTATTAAATCCAGGGGCTTTCTACCTCTCAGCTGTACCCCCAGTTCTATTTTATTTTTTTATTTTGAAACAGGCTGAGTTGCTTAGAGTCTCGCTAAGTTGCTGAGGCTGTCCTCTAACCTGTGATCCTCCTGTCTCAGCCTCCCAAGTACTAGGATTAGAGGTGTGCGCCACCATACCCGGCTTCTCCACCTACTTTATCGACCATTTCACATGTTTTCTGGCAATAATCTGTGTGTCAGTACACCTCCTGTAAAGAATTAGGCCTCCAGCAAGAGTTCCAAGTGACATGCATCTGAGTCTCAAAGACCTGGATTGTTCTCTTTTTTTTTTTTGCAGTACTGGGGATTGAACCCAGGGGCATTCTACCTCCAAGCTCCACCCCCAGCCCTATTTTTTATTCTTTATTTTGAGACAGGGTCTCACTAAGTTGCGGAGGGCCTCACCAAGTAGCTGAAACTGGCCGTGAACCCGCGATTCTCCAGTCTCAGCCTCCCAAGTACTGCGATTACAAGCATGCGCCACCACACCTGGCTGACCTGGATTGTTCTTGAGGTTGTCCTCCTCAGAATGTCAGCATTTTCCTGAAGACATTACCAGCTCTGTGTTCCTTTGTAGTTAGACTGGTCATTCCTGTAGTAATTCTGAGTGGTTTTAAAGTGACAGTATCTCATTTAACTCGATGGTAGCTGACTCCCAGGAGGAAAGAGACACTTCAGTGCTGCAGTAACGTGTGCATCCAGAGCTCTTACTGTTGGATACTTCGGGGAGTTAACTAAGCTTTTGTGCACATACTTTTTATTTTCAGTTTATTCAGATTGTACCAAGCTTGGTTATTGGTTTCTAAACAGGACTAGAGAGGCCACCATGGCAGGGAGTCCTGAGGTGACCAGAGGACGACTAAAGTCCACAGAGCGGGCTGGGCGGAGCTGCCTGGGAGCCTGCAGTGGAGGGCAGGGCCCTCGACCCTCAGCAGCCCTGGGGTCAGGTCAGGACAACAGCCTGTTGTCATCCGGGGAACACACCGAGTTATTACCATCATTGTCAGGTGACACTTGGCCACTTTTTGGCACGTCATTTCAACCTTCTGAGCACAAACTCCACCTCCGTAAAGCATGGTGCTTAACATCCCAGCGTCTGGTGGGTGAGAGCGCAGATAAACTGCTCAGCACGGGTCCTGGCGTGGAAAGTGCTCAGGACGTGTTGGCTCTCCAGATTCCCTTGACCAGGGAAGTTGATTCCATTTAAGCATCTGTTCTGCGACTGCTGCATGCAAGGAGACACGCTGCCTACCTGCCACTGGCAGAGTCACTGTCACTGCCGAGGAGTAGCTTGCAGTGTCGTGATGGGGCCTTAGGCAGCGGGTAGACTGTGCCACGCGCTGGTGCAGCATCGCACAGGTGCCAGTAGTGATGGTGGAGCTCACGCAGACCTGGCACAGGCTGAAAGGCCGAGGACTTGCCCTGGTGTCGGGGTGGTGCTGCGAGGGGCAACTGCCTGACACTCCTGACCTGCCAGTGCAGTGACTCGGCCGAGCCTCCCTGCAGCCTAGGAGGCCAGTCCTCTGCTTACCCCTTTTGTAGTTGTGAAAACTGAGGCCCAAAGAAGTGAGTTTGCCCAAGTTACTCCAGGCCCCACATGGTTAGTCACTGTGAAGCAGTATTCCGATGAACACTTGGTGCTTGCAGAGGCTGGGGGTGGGTGAGAGGTAGGAATGGACCTCTGTGGGCGGGATCAGGGGGATGAGCACCTACTTACAGGGAGAGAGGGAGAGCCTTGAGCGACTTTCAAAAAGGCGTTCGATTTTAATGAAAATCTCCAGGAATAACCCAGGTAGAGGACAGCGAGTGTCCAGGTGCCCATGACTCAGTGTTGAAGTTTTTTGAACTGAGCCAGGTGGTACCAGTCACATTGCAGTGCGGATAAAGTCAGGTTTCGATGTGTAAAAGGCAAATCTTCATTCATACAGGAACTTCACTTTCCTTGACAGCTTGTTTTCCAGGGCTCCCAGCACTTGGGATTTCATTGTAGCTATTTTAAGATGAGCTAGCCTTTTTTCCCATTAAGTTTTGTTAAACTCACATTTGAATTCCAGGTTGCTGTTGTCAAAATGAAGAACACTGAACGAATTTATGCAATGAAAATCCTCAACAAGTGGGAGATGCTTAAGAGAGCAGAGGTAAGTGTGGAGTATAAAGTAAATGATAAAAAAAGGTCTGGGCATGGTGGTACATGCCTGTAATTCCAGTACTAGGGAGACTGAGACAGGAGGATCACAAGTTGGAGGCCAGCTTTGGCAACTTAGTGAGACCCTGTTTCAAAATAAAAATAAAAAAGGGCTAGAGGTGTAGCTCAGAGGTAGAACACCCCTGGGTTCAATCCCTAGTACCACAGAAATAAATATAATGAAAAGAATAAAAGTGGCGTGTGTGTGAGAAGAATGTGGTAGTGGCCCAGTGGGCAGACACTGCAGCTACCTCACACGTGTGGCCTCCCCTCCTGGGCAGGGAGCAGCGTGCCTCTGTCAGCAACGTCAGCCCCTCCCGGCTTCTGCTGTCCTTGGCCGGCCCGCTTGTCTTTGGTGCACCTGAGGGTTCACCCTTGAGTCTCTTGGCCGGGATTGTGTCTACTGCATCGTGTCTCTTGTAAAGGCAAATGGAAACATTCATGAAGTTGTAGGCACTTAGCAGCCCCACTCCACATGTAAAAGAAATTACTTAGTTTGGAGCCCACTTACGTGCAGAAGTGGGTTTTTTTTTTTTTTTGTAGTACTGGGGATTGAACCCAGGGGCGTTCTACCTCCGAGCTACACCCCCGGCCCTATTTTTTATCCTTTATTTTGAAACCGGGTCTCACAAAGTTGCGGAGGGCCTCACTAAGTAGCTGAAGCTGGCTGTGAACCCGGATCCTCCGGTCTCTGCCTCTCAAGTACTGGGATTACAAGCGTGCGCCACCACGCCTGGCGCAGAAGTGTTTTTATACTTCCTCATAGAGTGGGTGAAGATCTGAAAGAAACGTGCAGCTGCTGCGTGGCACTTCGATGCGCTTCTTCTTGGCTCTCACCGTCCCACACTCTCCAGCCCATGCTCAACTGCTGGGTGACCCAGGCGTTTACGCCCCACTCCTCCCCGGGGGGCTTCCGTCTTGTCCTAGAGCCAAGTGGCCTTCCTGCTGGTGGCCCTTCTGGTCCTGTCCTCTCAGCTCTACTCTGTCCACATACCCACTTCTCTCTTCTGACTGTCAGTCATGCTGCGCCTGCGCACATGGCCCTGTTGCCCAAGTCTCCAGCCCTCTCCTGGGGCATCTGGACTTGGCTCTGTGGCTGGGCTCTCCCTCTGCACTGGCCGCTGCCTCCTTTTGGGAGTCCTCCTGTGGTTTTTAGCCTCTCTTCATCCTGCCACCCACACCCTCCTTGTCACTTTTGGTGGCCCTTCCTCTGTCATCTGGAATTTTCTCTTTCGCCAGTAGTGGCTGCCACTAGGGCAGGCGTCAGTAGGAACAGCTCGCTGTGGTCTGCACTCCTGTGCTCCTGGCTGCGGTGAAGCTGCTGGCATCTTGACTCCAGCCTCCCACCAGCATCGCAAGCTCGTCCTGTCTAAATGGGCAGTGTGCTCTTCCCGCCCATGCCTGTTCCTCTTTCCTGCAGGGCGCCTGGCACAAAGTCTTACACCCATCCATTGCTCAGGAAGTGCCTGTGGGTTGACTAAGTTGTCACCATTTTGCAGTCACCTGGTTGCTTGACTTGACCACACACACCCCACAGCCTTGGCATATCAGCAAAAGTGGAAAATTTTTGTTAATCCTCATAATTACCGCAGAGGTTTTTTTTTTTTTAATTGTGGTACTGGGAAGGGTACCCAGGGGCCTTCTGCCTCTGGGCTACACCCCCAGACCTATTTTATTTTTATTTGGGAAACAGGTTCTCGCTAAGTTGCAGAGGGCCTCACTAAGTTGCTAAGGCTGGCCGTAAACCTGTGATCTTCCTGTCTCAGCCTCCCAAGTACTGGGATTACAAGTGTGGACCACCACGCTTGGCTAAATTTAAACTTTTCAATAGAGGTGGCATGTATGTATTAAGGCAGTTTTCTTTGAACCATGCAGCTAAAAGGTAGCCTCATACCATGTGCTTCTTGCCATAAGTCTCCATGATAGCATTCTGTTTTTTGGTGATACCAGGGATTGAACCCAGGGGCATTCTACTTTCGAGCTATACCCTCAGCCCTATTTTTTAGTCTTTATTTTGAAACAGGTTCTCCCTAAGTTGTAGAGGGTCTCACTAAGTAGCTGAGGCTGGCTGTGAACCTTCAATCCTCTTGTCTCAGCCTCCCAAGTACTGGGATTACAAGCGTGCACCACCACGCCCGGCCTAGCATTCTGTTTTGATCATTCATCAATATCCTCGTTTCAGATCAGTGTACAGGCATATCCCCATCCTGTGAGCCATGGGGCTGCTGGATAGTAGGAGCGAGACAGGGTGGGTGTGGGGCAGCACACGTCCTAGGACCCGTGGAGGAGGCTGATCTGGTAGAGAGGAGTTGGGTTGTGTTGCAGAGGGCCACTCCTGAGCTTGGCATGGCCCCAAGGTGTGGGCCATAGAAACAGCACTTGGGGACGGGAAGGCAGGTGGTTCTCAGCAGCCCTTGAACTTGGTGGGGCTGGAGAGAGGAAGAGAACAGAGGTGTGCAGCCTCTTGACTGCTGCAGAGGCTGCTGGGCCATGACAGTGCACTTGGTTTCAGGTGATGTGAGAGTGCAGGGGGGGCAGGTGACACTGTCTCCAGAGCACAGTCACAGCAGGGACCCCTGGTATTTAGGAAAGTGCTCTGCAGGACATTTTCCCGGAGGGACCCAGACTGACTGTGTGATCCCTCACAGACTGCTTGCTTCCGAGAGGAGCGTGACGTGCTGGTGAACGGCGACTGCCAGTGGATCACCGCGCTGCACTATGCCTTCCAGGATGAGAACTACCTGGTAAGTGGCTGCCGGACACTGCCCACCCGCTGCCTTTCCCTTTGTTCTTCCATTCCTTGTCATGGGAAATAAGTGAGACGGGTTATACTGACATTTCTTAAGCGTATATTTGACTTGATAGAGTCGAGGGATTGGTTTTAATGTAGTGATCAGCAGATGGAAATTTTAATAATATACTAGAGGAGATTGGTGCATTGTTTTTTCTCATCCCTAGGTTACTGGATTACTTTGTTCTCTGGGTGTGTTACATTTAAATAAACTGGGGGTTTGAAATTTTTCTAACTTGAATTATGTTTAAGAATAAGAAACTGCTGTGGGGATTTGAAATGCTCCAGCTGTGTGCTGCACAGCTGTTTCTTCCTCCTCCATCTCCTGGACAGCCTGTCAGAGAGTGCCTTCTGCCGGCTGTGCGGGCGGCCTGCAGGGATGAGCAGGCCCAGGCAGGCTACCTCAGGACATGTTGGGTGCTTCTGGGTCGCCTGTTTCTCCTTCCTACTCAAGCTGGGGCTCACTTTCAGTCCTGGTCCACACAGGCGCATCATTGATTGTGGATGCCAGATGGGACACACGCCAGTCGACTGACTTAGAGCTGCAGGGAAATCAAACCGTGGTCTCAGGCCACCAGCGACTGCACCACTTTGTTCAGGGTTTTAAATTCTAGAATGACTCTTCAGCTGGGCATGGTGCGCACGCCTGTAATCCTAGTACTCCGGAGGCTGAGACAGGAGGATCACTCACAGGCTCGAGGCCAGCCTCAGTAACTAAGCAAGACTTTTTTTTTTGCGGAACTGGCTATTGAACCCAGGGGCATTCCACCTCTGAACTACACTCCCAGCCCTATTTTTTTTAATTCTTTATTTTGAAACAGGGTCTCACTAGGTTGCGGAGGGCCTAAGTAGCTGAGGCTGGCTGTGAACCTGCGATCCTCCTGTCTCATACTCCCAAGTACTGGGATTACAAACGTGCGCCACCACGCCTGGCTAAGACTTTTTTCAAAATAAAAAATAAGAGCTGGGCATGGTGGCGCGTGCTTGTAATCCCAGTACTTGTGAGGCTGAGCCAGGAGGATTGCAGGTTCAAAGCCAGCCTCAGCAACTTAGTGAGGCTGTCAGCAACTTAGCAAGACCCTCTTTCCAAATAAGAAATAAAATAGGTCTGGGCATGTAGCTCAGAGGTAAAAGGCCCCTGGGTTCCATCCCCAGTACCAAAAAATAAAATAATAAAATAAATAAATAAATAAATAAATAAAATAATAAAATAAAATAGGGTTGGGTGTGGTGATGCATGCTTGTAATCCCTATTTGTGAGGCTGAGACAGGTGGATTGTAGGTTCACAGCCAGCCTCAGTTACTTAGTGAGGCTCTCCGCAACTTAGTGAGACCCTGTTTCAAAATAAAAAATTAAATATAAGGCCGGAGGTATAGCTCGGAGGTAGAATGCCCCTGGGTTCAATCCTCAGTACCGCAAAAATAAATAAATAAACAAATAATAACAGGACTGGAGAAGAAAAAAATAGAATGACTTTTCATATTTCCTAGACCTAAAAGTGTCTCGGAGTGGAGCTCTGGGTTGGCGGGGCCTGTATAGACTGCAGGGAAGCAGTTCTCGGCTTACCTCCCTTGGCCAGTGCTGTTTCCACAGCAGTGGCCGAGTAGGGCGCTATGGCCATCATCACCACAGCCTCCGAGCAGGGACCTGAGGCCCTTCCTTCTCCACAAGGCTGACTGACCTGTTCACCCTGATGCTTCTTAGATGCATGTTCCATTTGCTCACAAGAAGCAGAATAATACAGAATTCCTTTTATTCATCTTAAAATAATCTCAGACATCAAAGAAATCCCTTAGAGCCTGGCGTGGTGGTGCATGCTGCTAGTGTCAGTACTTGGGAAGCTGAGACAGGAGGATCACAGGTTTGAGGCCAGCCTCAGCCACTTAATGAGACCCTATTTCAAAAAGAGAAAAATAGGCCTGTGGGTGTAGCTCAGAGGTAGAACCCCCCTGGGTTCAATCCCCAGTACCAAAAATAAAAAAGAAATCCCTTAGATTTGAACATCCAGGATTAGGTTAAATGGTGTAACTTTTTTTTTTTTTGGTAATGGGGATTGAACTCAGAGGCATTCTACTTCTGAGCTACACCCCTAGCTCTATTTTTCATTTTTATTTTGAAACAGTGTCTTGCTAGGTTGATGAGAGTCTCACTACTTGCTGAGGCTGTCCTCGAACCTGCGATCCCTGCCTCTGCCTCCCAAGTACTGAGATTACAAGTGTGCGCCACCATGCCCTGCTAAATGGTGTATTATAATCAGAATTAAGGATACGCCTGTTTGTTTCTATAGAGAGGCGGCTGGTGTCTACTGGGCAGTAGCAGTACTTTAGGCCCGTGGTTATCTTGGTCAGTCTTCCCAGTGACCCCATGAGTTAGGCCTTCAGGAGTTTCAGCATAAATGGGATGTCTGGGGCACGGAGAGGTGCAGCCGTGTGCCCACGGACCACACACATGACAGTAACTGCTCCAGGGTCTCTGTCTGGGCCTGCCTGGCAGGTGACAGGTGCTCCTGTGCTGTATCCACAGAAACCCTTGTACTTCAAGTGAACCACTTCCAGTTTGTTTCCTCTTTTGATAAGAACTGAATGAATTTCCCAGGGAGCACTATGCAATGCGGATCTGTACAGAAGATAACTTTTTTTGTTTTATTTCAAGTATCTTTCCAAAGTCAGCATAGAGTGCTGCCATGTGATATGTTAGGCGAGCCATTACCAGGTATATTCTAAGGTAAGATACATCAGTTAGGAATTCCAGCAAAGAGGCCATCTTCTTGAGTTTTTGGAGCTGCCCAGTCAACACAATGAAAATGAAGGGCAGGAGGAAGAAGGCAGGGTGCTGAGGCCTTCCACTGCATGGCTGTGGGTCCCAGCGCAAGGGCACAGGCCTGCCACCTGTAAGCAGGTGTGTTGTTAGGAGGCTGGAAAGGGGCTGCTTGTGGAGGCGTGGCTTCTCTGACCACCCATGGAACTAGTGCGTGTTACGACTTCTGTTGTAGGGCTCTAACCTGGAGTCTCATAAAAATTAAACCTGTTTTACCACCAATGAGGGTGTCACCCTATTGACTTAGAATCCTGTATTCCATGGTAGAGGAAATAATTGGTCTGGTTCTTCAAAAGAAGTTTCTACTTGTCTGCCCTGTTGAACCCTGCGTTTACTTTTTTTATGAGCTTCTTTTCCAGGAGACCATTGTTCATATTAGCACTGCTGTGGTACGCATCTTGTTCTTTTTAGATTTCTAGGTAGACATGGAAACCCTTGGGGCTTGGCTACGTGTGGCCCTTGACTCGCGCACACTGTTTCTTTCTGGGCGAGACCTCTGCTGTTCATCCCAAGGCTCTCCCCCTGCATGTCTGTCAGCAGCTGCTGCCCTCCCTTTTCCAGAGTGCACTCCATATCCGCCTCCCGCCAGGACACCCCACAGCCTTAATAGTCCCCCGCGGCTGGTGGGCCCTACTTGTGTCCAGCCTCGTTCCTCCCTGCTCACGGGCTTGGGCCGTGGCCGTCGCTTCCCATCTTCCCAGCTCCGGCTGGCTCTCCTCCTGGCCTCTGCACATACCCCTCTGTTGTCTGCAGCGTGACCGCTGGCCACCCCCTGGGCCTCCACTTGGCTGGCCCTGGTCTGTGCTTGGTGGTCTCCTGGCCCTGCTGCCGCCTGGATGGGCCTGTTGTCTTCTGCCCTTCTCACTGGTCTCCGTGCTTGCTGTGGTCCATCTCCCTCCACTAATGTGAGCTCCGCTGAGTGGGACCTTGCTGTCTTACACACACCAGGGTCCTTGCCGCCAGGGGTGTGACAGCTCATTGTTGAGAGTGAGTGAATGAACACACAGCCGGAAAAATTAACTTGGCAGGAGTTGGGCGAGATGGATGGGAGGGTGGTCAACCCAGGGCTCTCCCTGAGGACCCCTGGAGAGCCGGGGCAGGGAAGCAGGCTGAGGCTGCCTGTCCTGGGGCAAAGGAGGCAGGTTGGCTTCGTGGAGGAGGGCACAGCTGATGGCCATCTTGGAAGCAGGAGGAGAGGGCTCAAGGTTGAAATTCTGCTTGCGAACAGCCTAAAATGCTGGCATCTCTGATTTCCTCGGATCCAGCAGGGCCACGCCTGTCCTCAGACAGTGATGTGGCGGTCTGTTCCTTTCTTTAGGGACACGACCAGTACAGTGTTGGGTTGAAGATGTCTAATTCTGTCACTTACTAGCTGGGTGACTTGCACATGTCACCAGGGCTCCCCTATAAGATGGGGTCTTGATTGTACCTGAAGGGAGGGCTGGTGTGTGAACGGCAGAGATGACAGGCCAGGTCAGATGGCCTGCAGCCCAGAGCGCAGCAGTCGCACGGTGAGCGGGGCCTGTCCTTGCTGTTAGGTTCTCCGTGCATCTCAAGGATTATTCCCCTGGCTCAGTAAAGTAGGCAGTGGTGTTTCTTCCGTGTTGATGAGCTAAAAGTTAACTGTCTGCACCAGAGCATTCACGTCTCAATAGGAAGTTAGCACCAAGGTCGACAGTTCCTGTGGGGTGGGGACTGACCGTTTCTCCAGACCTCTCTGAGACCTAGTGGCCCCGGCAGTGGAGGTGTTGGCTGCCACCCTGACTAGAACGTGGTGGTCTTGTTCTTCCTGGGCCTCTCTGACCCAGTAGGATGCCCCCAGGGACCGCCACAGCCCCTGGGCTTCCACCACCTGAGCCTTCTGAGTGCTGCATGGGAGACAGTGTCCGCAGGGGGAAGGTCTGCCCAGGCGCCCCTCCAGGTCTCCATTGCCCGGCCCGTGGCTGGTCCAGTGCTGTCCAAGTAAAGGATGGGCTCAGCCCTCTTAGCAGAAGACGCCTCTCCTAGCGCTGCTCTAGTTCATAGATTCCCTTAAGTTGGTGATACCGCCCCCTTCCCCGGGGGACCTGGAACCATTCAGGAGGGTGGGAGCAGCCTCGGGTGTCATTGGGGGACACAGATTTAATGGGGTGGTAGAAGCGCCCAGGAAGGTGCAGAGTCATTTTTTTTCCTGTAAAGGGGGCAAGTAAGCCAGTGAGTTTGGGAACCTGTGCTCTGTGCTGCTACAGCAGTGGATTTTCTGATCTGTCTGTGGGGTGAAGCCATGACAGTTCAATTTCAGCCCTCTGATGACACCATGTCTCCCACAAGAGCTGCTGGTGCCCTGTGTGGTTGTAGGTGACCCACCTCCCTTCCCTGGTCTGGTGTCCTCCTGGGGCCTGAGGGCCTAAGAGCTAAACCCTGCAGGACTTGGCGGGTACCGAGGTGTGTTTCTGCTGTGGGTCACTGGCTCCTAGCAGGCCTTCTCCAGCAACAAGCCCTTCCCCATCAATCGTGTCTTCCTCCACTAAGTCTATTCTTTATTGAAGTCTGTCCTCTGCCTTGTGCGTAACTTCAGTTGCAGCAATGCTGTTGTAGGTCAGGGCACTTTTTTTGTGTTTTGTTTGTTTTGTATATGCGGTACTGGGGATTGAGCCCAGGGGAATTCTACCTCCGAGCTACACCCCCAGTCCTATTTTATTTTTATTTTGAAACAGGGTCTCACTAGGTTGATGAGAGTCTCACTACTTGCTGAGGCTGTCCTCAAACCTGCAGTCCTCCTGTCTCAGCCTCTGGGATTACAGGTGTGTGCCACTATACCCGGTGCCAGGGCATGTTTTGAGAAAGGAATCATGGATGGTGCGGGAACAGCTGAGAAGCCGTTGGTTCAGATGCGGGGAGTCAAATAGCTTCCGGGGAGGGTGCTTGGTCTTTAATTGTCAGGGTCAGTGCTGACTAAGTGTCGTAACCTCTCCTCTTGTCTTCCTACTCTGTAGTACTTGGTCATGGATTACTATGTGGGTGGTGATTTGCTGACCCTGCTCAGTAAGTTTGAAGACAAGCTTCCAGAAGACATGGCCAGGTTCTACATTGGTGAAATGGTGTTGGCCATCGATTCCATCCACCAGCTCCACTATGTACACAGGTAACAACCACCTTCTCTCGTGTTGTATGGAAGCCACATTTAAGGTGTAAACACTCCTGTTGGAGGCCCCCAAGCCATGCAAGGAGTCCTGTGGCGGGCAACCAGTCCTCACCTGGGAGCTAGGCCTGGCTTACTTATATCTTCACCAGAGTCATTTTATGGTAACAGTTTTTAAAAGTCAAATAGGTTGGGCATGGTGGCGCACACTTGTAATCCCAGTACTTGGGAGGCTGAGACAGAAGGATCACAGGTTCGTGTAGCTTAAAGATAGAATGCCCCTGGGTTCAATCTCTAATATCCTACATACACACACACACACACACACACACACACTCTCTCTCTCTCTCTCTCTCTCTCTCTCTCTCTCTCTCTAGCCAGGCTTGGTGGCACATGCTGTAATCCCAGTATAGTACTTGGGATGCAGAGACAGGAGGATCACAGGTTTGAGTCCAGTCTCAGCTCTTTAGCAAGACTTTGTTTCAAAATAAAAAGGGCTGGGGGGTAGAGCTTGGAGGTAGAATGTCCCTGGGTTCAATCCCCAGTACCACACACACAAAAAAGTCAATAGTTCCGCAGGGTTTATCCCAGAAGTGTGTCCCAGCCCCACCCTGCTCTGATTTCACTCGGGTCTGCGTGGAGCTTGAGAGCTGTTCTTCCCGTAACAGGCTTATGTTGCTAATCTGCCTTTCTTGTTCTCTTTTTGTTTTAGATAACATATTAAATTTAAATTTTACATGATTGTCTCTCTCCTCTTTCCTACAAATACTCTCACTCTTTTCCCTCTCCCATATCATCCCAGTTAGTAAAACAACTTAAGCCGGATGTGGTGCCACATGCCTGTAATCCTAGTACTTGGGAGGCTGAGACAGGAGGATCACAGGTTCGAAGCCAGCCTCGGCAATTTAGCGAGGCCCTCTGCAACTTAGTGAGACACTGTTTAAAAATAAAAATAAGCCAGGCTTGGTGGCGCACGCTTGTAATCCCAGTACTTGGGAGGCTGAGACCGGAGGATCCAGGTTCACGGCCAGCCTCAGCTACTTAGTGAGGCCCTCTGCAACTTAATGAGACCCTGTTTCAAAATAAAAGAATAAAAAATAGGGCTGGGGGTATAGCATGGTGGTAGAATGCCCCTGGGTTCCATCCCTGGTACCTGAAAAAATAAATAAATAAATAAAAATAAGGCTGGGGGTATAACTCAGAGGTAGAACGCCCCTGGGTTCAATCCCTGGTAACACACACACACACCAAAAAAAAAAAAAAAAAAAAAACAAACTTTAGGTAAAATCAGTACTGGTATTTATAACGACTATGTGGATATTACTCATAGATGAGTCTTGTACAATATGATATACATTTTATATCATTTCTTGTTTTCTCTGGAGTTAATGATTCCCTTATTGTCCCATTAGCCTAGTTTTCTATGTAACTGTCACTAATTATGCCCAAATGTCATGGTCCTGTCCAAAGCTCTGTACACTCAGATGGATCAGGTAGTCCTGGTCTGTGTTTTTCTAGGAGGGGTCCCCTCCCTCTTCCCCTTCCTTTTTGCTTCGATTGTTCTTTACTCTTGCTGTCCTGTGCTCATCCCAGGATTGCTTTTCTAGTGGAGAGATGCATCTTTAGAGGGCATCTCTCATCTCTCTGGGACGGCACCCCTTTTTTCTAACTCATCTGTCTTCCTTTTGGCAGGCTCATTCCTCGATTTGGTGGAACAGTGATTTCTGGAGAAGGGGGCAGGTGGGGCACTGTGTTTGTTCCGTCTACACTGTGGCTGGGGATCACCCTAGAGGGAGCTTCAAGTGCACATCCCTTTTCCCTGGGACTTGAACAGTGCGGCCGGTGTTCTCCCCCACACTGCTCTGCAGAGGCTCCCAGCCTTTTTGGTCTCCAAGGCTTTGTTTTGGTTTTTACTTTTCATGTGGTGCTAGGGATTGAACCCAGGGCCCTGCACATGCTGAGCACACAGTTGCCACCAAGCTGCACCCAGCGCCCTTCAGGCTTTGTGGAACTTTGGCCAAGCCCCTTCAGCTTCTCAGAGGCTTCCGTAGGCAGGCATGGCTCCTCTAAGGGAGCTGTGGCACCCATAATGAAAGTAAGGGTAGCTGGGAGCCCCCCAGGGTGGCAGGTATCTGTGCCCATGATGCTGCATCTGTGCTGTCCTGCCGTGTCTGGGATGCTGGGGGAGCTACCTAGAGTCACAGCCGCTTCGTTCAGTGCGCGAGGTTTGGGATGGTGCTTTTTCTTTTTCTTCCTGTGTGTTCTTCAATGTAGTTATAGCTGCTTCTCTCTGTTATTGCAGTTTTTAACATTAGATTTTTTTTTTTTTTTTGCGGTACCGGGGATTGAACCCAGGGGCATTTTACCTCCAAGCTACACCCCCAGCCCTATTTTTTATTCTTTATTTTGAAACAGGGTCTCATTAAGTTGCGGAGGGCCTAAGTAGCTGAGACTGGCCGTGAACCTGGATCCTCCTGTCTCAGCCTCCCAAGTACTGGGATGACAAGCGTGCGCCACCATGCCTGGCTTAACATTAGATTTTATATTCTATCTCTATGACAGAACTGTGCCTGATTCTCACAGTTCTCCAGGGAAATTAATTTAACTTACTTCTTTCTTTCTTTCATTTATTTATTTATTTGGGATTGAACCCAGTGCCCCAAGCTTGCTGGGCAGGCGCTCTGCTACTGAGCTACATCCCTAGCCCTTTGTGGGAATTATATTTTGCAACAGGGTCTTGCTAAATTGCCCAGGATGGCCTTGAACCTATGATCCTCCTGTCTCAGCCTCCCAAGTAGCTGGGATTACAGATGCGCACCACCATGCCTGGCTAATTTACCTTTTTATTGTTTTATTCTTTTCTTGTTTTCCCCTAGTTACAAAGCCCTTTTTTCATTTTCTTAACTGGCTATGTATGAGCTTTTGCTCTCTCTCTCTTTTTTTTTTATTGCGGTACTGGGGATTGAGCCCAGGGGCATTCTACCTCCGAGCTACACCCCTAGCCCTATTTTTTATTCTTTATTTTGAAATAGGGTCTCACTAAGTTACGGAGGCCCTTACTAAGTAGCTGAGGCTGGCTGCGAACCTGTGATCCTCCTGTCTCAGCCTCCCAAGTACTGGGATTACAAGGGTGCGCCACCACACCCGGCTTGCTCTGTCATTTGACCTCTCCGCATAATAGACATGTAATTTGGGATTTGAGGGAGGGCTAAATGAGCAATATATGCATGTATGATGCTGCTACCCTGATGTGTATCAAAATGTATAATTACAATGCACCAATAAATGAATATATTAAAAAAAAGAAAGAAAATCCCTCTCCCAGTGCAGGGGGGCACGCCTGGAATCCCAGTACTTGGGGGCTGAGACAGGAGGATTGCAGGTTCAAGGCCAGCCTTGGCAACATAGCAGGGCCCTCAGCAACTTAGTGAGACCTTGTTTCAAAATAAAAAATAAGCTGGGCGTGGTGGCCTCAGAGGTAGAATGCCCCTGCGTTCAATCCCCGGTACCAAAAAAAAAAAAGAACTCCCCCAAGCCAATTCATTATTCAGATTAAGTGCATGAATGGAACAGTCAGATTTTATTATTATTATTATTTTTTGGCGATACTGTGGATTGAACCCAGGGGCATTCTACCTCTGAACTATACCCCCAGCCCTATTTTTTTTTTTTTTTTTTTGCGGTACTGGGGATTGAACCCAGGGGCGTTCTACCTCCGCACTACACTCCCGGCCCTATTTTTTTATACTTTATTTTGAAACCGGGTCTCATGAAGTTGCAGAGGGCCTCACTAGGTAGAAAGAGAAAGAGACAGGAAGAGAGAGAGAGAGAGAGGGAGAGAGAGAGAGAGAGAGAGTGTGCTGAGGCTGGCCGCGAACCCGGATCCTCTGGTCTCCGCCTCCCAAAGTACTGGAATTACAAGCGTGCACCACCATGCCCAGCTCCTATTTTTGTTCTTTATTTTGAAACAGGGTCTCACTAAGTTGCGGAGGGCCTTACTAAGTAGCTGAGGCTGTCCGCGAACCTGCGGTCCTCCTGTCTCAGCCTCCCAAGTACTGGGATTAAAAGTGTGCGCCACCAAGCCTGGCTTATTTTTATTTTTAAACAGTGTCTCACTAAGTTGCAGAGGGCCTCGCTTACAAAGTCAGATTTTAAAGAAGCTAGTCTTGCCGGGTCTCAGGTGGGTGTGTTGTGAGGAGGTTGGAACTACATTTTGTGAGACAGAAAAAAGTGCATTTCCTGGGCGCACTAGTGACAACAGTGACTGACTTGGCCAGCAGGATTCAGCATGCAGGCCACAGCATTGGCCCCTTTCCTGGGTCGCCTGTGGCACTGGCGATTGCATGGTGCCCACCGTCCCACCAGCTGGGCTTCTGCAGATTTCACAGCTGTGGCCCAACTTTGGCGGCTGGACTTTGGCGCCTGGACTTTGGCGCAGGAAGGTCCTGAGTGAGGGAAGCAGCGGGGAGCCAGGACTCAGGACACTCAGGCCTGTGTGCAGCCTCGTCCTGAGAGTGCCAGGAAGGGCCGACTGACAGGGCCTGGCAGAGGGAGGACAGCACGCCCCCCAGAGAGCAGAGTATGTTGTGTGAACAAAGAAGGAACAAATGGGGTACACCTTAGTAAAGGAGTATTTGGAGAGTAAAAAGGGTCTTGGAAAACGGAAACTAGGGAAAACAGAAAGTAGAAGATAAAGTAGAAGAAATCTGCCGGGCGTGGTGGCGCATGCTTGTAATCCCAGTACCTTGGGAGGCGGAGACCAGAGGATCCAGGTTCGCGGCCAGCCTCAGCTCTCTCTCTCTCTCTCTCTCTCTCGCTCTCTCTCTCTCTCTCTCTCTCTCTCTCTCTCTCTCCCTCTCTC
>PVJS01039478.1:0-18879 GCA_004027185.1 Glis glis
GTCTAAGAGCTGGAGTCTTAGGATCGGAGCAACCACTAATTCAGTTCCAGTCCAGGACATGAAGATCAGGAAGCTTTTCGGAGAAACGATGGTGAAGTTTCAGTTCCAAGAGCTGGAGGCCGAGAAGATCAAGAAGCTCTTCAGAGAAAGGCGAAGCCGGCGGCCGACGATCTCAGGCGAGAGCAGATGCGTTTTCCTCAGAAAGAGTCGCACACACTCTACGCGGCTTCTCCCTCTTTATCTAAGTCTGCACCTATCAGAATCCTGCTGCCTACATTCAGGACAGAGCTTTCTGTTTAATCTGCTGTTACACACCCAAAATCACATAATCTTGGGTGTGTCATGATCAGGTCAAGTTGACAACCTAGATTAACTATCACATGCACTATGGTCATTTGCTATTCAATCACTTCCAGTATTTCATATCTCCACTTCCATCTTCTCCAATGTTTATATCCATGGACCTTTTGCAATAATCTCATTAATGATTTTACATCTCACAATTTATCCTGCCAAGATATCCTCTAATTTATCATAATTCATAAATGTGATACTATTATTTCCCCTCTGCAATAATCTTCAGTTATTCGTCTTTCCATAGAATGAAGCCCAGCTTTAATGATGCCCACAATCCAAAGCTATAAACTTCTAAATTAATCTCCAAATTCTTCCAGCTTTCTGTTCATCCAGTCACTCCATCTCCTTTATCTAAATTTCCTATTTTACCTGCTAAAAAATCTAGTCATCTTTTAGGATTGTACTTACATATTTCTTTATGTAAGACTTTTTAATTTAATGTTGTCATTTTAGCCATTTTAAGTGTACAATTTGGCATCCCTTATATTCCTGATATTGTACAAATGTCACCACTATTTATTTCAGATTGTTTTTATTCTTTTCTTTTCTTTTATTTATTTTTTTTTTGCGGTACCGGGGATTGAACCCAGGGGCGTTCTACCTCCGCGCTATACCCCCGGCCCTATTTTTCTATTTTTTATACTTTATTTTGAAACCGGGTCTCACGAAGTTGCAGAGGGCCTCACTAAGTAGAGAGAGACAGGGAGAGAGAGAGAGCTGAGGCTGGCCTCGAACCTGGATCCTCTGGTCTCCACCTCCCAAAGTACTAGGATTATAAACTGCGCCACCATGCCCGGCTTTTAGAATTTTTTTATTCTTAACAGAAACACTATTCATTAAGCAATAGCTCCCAATTTTCTCTTATCCCCAACCCCTGTTTAACTTTTGTCTACTTTCTGTCTATGAATTTATATAGTTGTTAATATTTTTATGTAAGTATAGCCATATGATACTTGCCCATTGTGTCTGACCTATTAAATTTAGTATAATATTTTCAAGGTTTATTCTTTTCATGGGTTAATATTTCATTATTTCATATATATATCACATTTTGCATATCCATTCATCCATTGATGGACACTGGGTTGTTTCTGTGATTTGACTCTTGTGAATAATCCTGCTATGAACATGAGTAGAAGTATCTACTTGAGTCCTTGTTTTCAATTCTTTGGAGTATATACATCAGAGTAGAATTGATTCATCTTAGAGTAATTTTATTGGGTTTCTAAGGAACTGCCAAACTCTTTTGCCCAGCAGTTGAGCCATTTTACACTCCTGCATATTCCACACTGCTGCTGTGCTGGGGGCAGGGTTGGGGAAAGGATAAGTACAAACCAAAGCCTTGTTACCATTTTCTAGAGGCCTTTTTGTGATACAGTGTACACTTGGTTGCTGTAAACAGCTGATGGTTTTCCAGAGTTCTGACCAAGTTGGTTTCAACAATGTCTGTTTTTCATTGCTTCCATGGGTGGACAAGAACTTGGATCTGCCTATCCCACCGGTTTACTGACATCACCCTCAAACTCCTTCTTTTACTTGAGATATTTAAGACTCCCTTTCTTCCTCCAGGGTGAATTAGTCACCTTGCCCTCTCTGTATCCTTGCTATGTCTTTCATGTAGCCACACATTATGAATTGAGACTTAAGTGTGTATGGAATTTCTTTATGATTGTGACCTTGTTGGGAGCTATGATTGTATTTTACTGTTCCTATCCTAACAGTTATTTGATGTTTATTTAACTGAATTCATTAGACTTTTAATGTAGAGATAAATGAAGTGAAATGTTTGGGAACTAATAGGGAATACCTTAGTTGGAAATAGTTCTCTGAATAGTTCTTAAGTGTAGTTGAAGGGGATGGAAATGTCATCAAATTAGAGAGTCATATTTTAGGTGTAACTTTAGAGTCTGTTTGCTTTGTTTTAATCTCAAGATTAAGAAATCATTATATAAATATCTTAGTTACATAGCATTACAAGATATTTGAAAAAACAAGAACTGTATCACATCCTACTATGAGGTGAACATTTTGTTATTTGCACATAGTATTGTTTAAAACATGAATAGAATATACATCATAGAGAAGATGAACTAAAGATCCCAGGTAAACTTCTCCTTATAGGCACCTTTGTGGCTGTACCCTAAGTACATAGATAATTATAGATAATTGTGCTTCCTCCATTATCAAGGATTTTTTCCTTTGGCCAAGTAAGTAGATGTTATTTTCACTTGCTGTTCATTTCCCACAAATTTCCCTTTATCTCAGAAATGGTCAAAACCCATTTCTATCATTTGTTGTGAAATTAGCCCTGAGAACAGGTAGAGGTGTTAGGAAATTGTAAACCAGTGGTTTGATTCTACTAGGTCATATAATTTCTCTGTGGTATGCCAAAGAAAGAGGCTTCTAATTGATCTGACAAGCCAATGATCAAATACACTTTGAACTCTGCTTTTTGAGTGGATTTTCTAGCAGCCCTGAGGAATAGCTACGATAATTTTCCCCATCATAAGATTCTGTTGATTGCCATAACTTTCACATTCCTTATTCAGTGCATAAAAAGGCTTTATTATTCCCTTATTAAAACATGATGGTTAATATGTTTTAATATGTTAATATGCTCACAGCATTGAACCTATCTCATCTCATTTTCAAAGGGTTTGGCTATGTCATTTCCATGACCTTATTTATCTTTAATGTACTATAATTTTCATTTTAATTTGTTATTTTTATTATTTGAAGTTATTTTTTGTAATGTATCTGTCAACTTTCACAGAAGACTTAATGAGATAAGAAGGCAAGTACTGTAATGCTTTTTATTTTAAGATGTTCTGAATATAGTAAAATACAACATCAAGAGACTTAATTTGTAGCAGATATTCAAAGTTCAAGTAGTGAACTTGGGTTGGGTGGAATATGTGTGTGTTTTATTTGGTCTTTATAGTGTTTTAAACATCTGGAGATTCTGCATAAATATCTGTATTTAAAAATATGGTGAATTTGAGTTCACATATGGTAAAAACAGGTGGAGGTGAGAACAACTGATTTTGGCAGGGAGGATCACTAGTTTCCCAGAGTTTGCATCATTTTCTGTTGAGAATTAGTCACTCTACCTAGTATCCTGTCTACTGCAGATTTCCAGCATGCAGAACTTAAAGGCCAGAACCTAGATTGGAGAAATAATGAGGACAGCTCACACTATCCTATTCCCTGTCCCTATAGAAGATAGAAAAGACATTTCAGAACTACCTTTTAATATTTATATTTGCTATATAGAAAAATTGTAATACCATAATACTATTGAAAGATAAATAGGTAAATATAGAGATAGTTTCTATTGCTGTGTGTGTGTGTGTGTGTGTGTGTGTGTGTGTGTGTGTGTGTGTGTGTAGTCCTGGTAAAAAGCTGAATGATGAAAATAATAAAATTCTAATATGGAAAGAAGTTATCTGTCCAACTCTGATGATGGTCTTTTTGAGACAAGAATCCAGTATTTGTTCACAAATTCCTGATACAAACACAATGTTTGAAGAATTATATTGTGGAGATACTCCATTTTGAAGAGATGATGAAATTTGTGACTGAAATTAATTAATTAATTCAATTTGCCTACTTTGAAGCAGTTATAAAATTGCTTACAGCAATCAAGATCCTGCTGGTTTGTTGGCTTGAAAAAATAAGCAGTTTTCGAAGTAACTGTTTTCCAATTGTGTCATTGAAGTTGAACACATTTTAATCCCTCCTACTCTTTCAATTTTTCTCTTAAAGGCATTATTTTTTTCCTTTTACAAATTTATAAGGAATACAATGTGAATATTAAGTATGAATATCAGTTCTTTGATTCTTCTACAGTGTTCCCATGAAGAATCTGAAATATCCTGTAACATTTGTCAAAAGTCCCAGTTTGGACCGAGTCATTTTAAGTAGTTCAAGCTATGTAATCAACTATTAAAGAACTTATATTTCATTTAATACTTGAAAATTCATATTGATGGCTAAAGACAACATCGTTAATAAGTATACAATTTACATGTTAATTTCTTATTGTTATATACTACAAATTCTTAGTACATGTAATATTACCCTTCCAAGCATAGCAAAAACCACCAACAGTTTTCTAATGAATCAATGATTTCACTTTTTCTGGAGATAGGTTCCATGAGCCAACTATGTCTTCCTTGTCAATATACTCTCAATGCCTAGCACATAATATTTTCTTAAAAAGATTTATAAACATGTATCAATAGTTAAAAGGATATGCATCTTTCCTTTTTAGATGTCTCATTATCATAGCTGGAGTTTTTAAAAAGTAAATTTAATATATTTCTGTTTCAAAGAGCAAACTGAGAAAATAAAGTGAGTTTATACATGAGAAGGTAAATATACCAGATATATTGAGAAGATTCCTATGAATCAGTAAAGTAAAAGAAAAGAATTGAGGAAAACACATGACAGAAAAGGTCCCAAAAGAAGATACATAAGTATGTCTTGCCCCACTGGGGTTGACATTCTCTTTAGGTATTTGTAAAGCTCTTTATCTTTTATGAGACTTTATCAACCTGCCCCTGGGAACATATATTGTTAAAACACAGAAGTCTGAACCTAAATGGCGAAATAGAATAACTGCTCTCTGGTGTACTTTCCAAGGAAGTTATATCTCTATCTCCTTGTCAGTTAATAAGTATCAAAATCTGCTTTTTGAGAAACAATATTTATCAGGATACTCTGAATGATAAGTACTCCAATCTATTGATACTCTTTTTCTTTCATTAAACATTGAATTAATACTATCCTTCCATTAAAAGAATAATTTTTATTAAATATTAATTGAATATTAAACATTTATTAATTGATACATACAGACAAGTCAACCTTAAATCTTTTAGGGGAATCCAGACAAAATATTATAATAGAGTAGGTTTAGAGTTTTATGGAATATATATGCTTAATTAAACTAAACTAAAATAAATGTTCAACTAAAACAAACTGGGGTTCCAGGTGAAGGTCTCTGGAAATGTGTTAACTGAAGGAGTGGATCATGAAGAGAAGAACAGACAAAGGTTCAAGGAGAGACAATAATATCAAGAAAGGTCTGGAGGTGAATAAGCTCATCACATGTTTGATAAACTGAAAATATGTTAGTAACATTTTTCTTTATCTTTTCACTATTGTTAGAAATAATTTATTACATAAGTATTATGTTTATTGATAAAATATTAGAAAAATATGTAAACATATCAAATTATTAGCTCAAGTACATGTATTAACATTTTATGAATACATATATAATAATATACAGAGGAGATGGGAACTTTTTTTGTATTCAGATTATTAAAAGTTTTCATGCAAATTAATGTCATCTACACCAACATGTGAATGGATGAACAAAGTTTCTTTTATTCTTGTTCTATCATATATATAACCAGTCCCTTGTTGTACAAATAACCCACTATTTAATTTTAAAATAGTATTATTAATTACCACTTCTACCTATGATGAAAGAGCTTATATAAGATCAATACCATCCCTGCTTATAAGCGCTAGAGAAAAAATAAAAACTTAGCAAATAAAATGGAAAACACTATTGGTTTGATGGCATCAGAGAACTGCTGAGATGGCCATGACTTTAGGGGTCAGATCCTAGAGGAAAGGGATATGCTCTGAGGTTAGGGCTGCTATATTTAATAAATAAAAATACTGAATGTTCAGTTAAATTTGAGTTTCAGATAAATGGTGAACACTTCTTATGTACAAGGTTGAGGAAAGAAGGCAAATACAGAAAAAAACCAACATTTTCCCTGATGATCTTCCTTTCTGTGTATTTGCTGATTCAGCAAGTCTGGGAAAGGATTTGACTATGAAGCCAAAGAGAAAGAGAATGAAACGGAGAAAACAGTTTTATGCACTCAGAAAGCTTGGAAAACAGAGGATTACAAAAAAGGAATTACAAAAAGCTTTTAGAAAAATACTTAGGCAACAATTCAAGGGTAGGCAAAGATTTCTTAAACAGGACAGAATGCAGAATGTGTATCTATCTTATGCCCAGTTCCACTCCTAGGTTTATATTCGACAGAAATGTGTACGTTACCAATACCAATTGATGTGTATATGAATGTTCATAGCAGCATTTTTCACAATAGCCTGAAATTAAACACAAATGTTTATCAACAGTAGAGTAGGTGAATGTATTTTGTCATTTTTACATAATTGAACACTATACAGAAATGAGAGTTCAGAAAGCAGTTCATGAGAGAAGTCACAAGAATATATTTTATACAATTCCATATGTAAGATTTACAAACATGTAAAACGAATCAGTAGAAGTAATGACAGTGATTAATATTTTTGGAGGTAGTGACTGGAAGAGGTAGAGGGGCTTCCGTGTGCTGGAGATACTCTGTTTTTATTCTTTTTAAATGAAAGTGAATCATACAAATAAAACTACACAAAATGCATATGGCAAATATTCCTCGTGCAATGGTTTTTCCAGTTTGGGTAACTGAATCTTCAGGACTCACAAAAGTTCACAGAGCCTATTTGCAGAAGGAAAAGAATATGGTGGGGCAGAAGTGAAAGTGTGCACAAACAAGGGGAACCAGGAGAGACTTCATGTACAGTTTTCAGGGGCTGCTGCTTCATCACAGAGATGCATTTTTACCTCTGGATTATGAACCTTCAAGATATGTGTGAGAACTCTTGTCTATAGGAACACCGAGCCACACTGTTTAAGCAGGAACACCCAGATATAAGTTATCAATGACTAAACTAGCTCTGGGTGTGAACTGGGGAGTTTGGAACTTTAAACAGCTATTATGAATTATTGTCCATTCATTCTTGTCCAAGAATCAGTACCACACTTCCAGATATTCTCGGATATAAGCACAGAGCTATTCCCATCTAGATGTTAAAATAATTTTGTCTTATACATCTTATAACAAACCCAGGTAAACAAATAGCAGTTTTCAAAAACTGCATAGCAGTTCCTCAAAAATTTAAACATAGCATTACTGTGTCATCCAGCAGTTCTACTTCTGGGGACATACCGTCCTCAAATTAAAAGCAGGGGCTTAAAGTGTGCGCACGTGTGTGCACGCACACACACACACACACAAATACTATCCAAGCACTGGGAAATTGAGGAAATCTCAGTTCTTTAGCTTTCGAGGCAATGCTTGCAGGATTTGGGGGGGTGCCATTGCCTTCTCGGTTTGGTGGTCAGCTGAGTGTATTAAAAGAATATGTAGGTTTTAGGGTTTTCTTCCTCACAGTTTTTCATCTTCTTAACATTTTGCATCAGTTTTTAGCTTCCACGACAGCCTGCTCTCTGGCCTTTCACTACTTAGGCCAGTAGAATTTCTGTTTTCTAATTGTGTTTTATCTTACATGCACTACCCAAAGTAAGGCATGCTTTGGAATAAACATTGTATTTATGTGGATGTTACCTAACTACTTCCCTTCTTGAGGGTGAGCATTGTCTTTTTTTCTTAGTTTTAGTTATTTTGATTATCATGTATAAAGTACACATATTATTGGGATTCACTGAGATATCTCAGCACATGTATACAGCGTGCTCTGATCAAATCCAACCTCCCTTTATCAGCCCCCCACCCTGCACCCATTCACAACCTCTAGCAATCATTATTCTACATTCAGGTAGACATTGTTTAGCTTCCACATATGAGAGAGAACAAGTGGTACTTGTTTTCCTGTGTCTGCTTATTTCATATGATCTAGCTATCCCACTTCTGAATATATATCCAAAGTAAATGAAATCAGCATGGCAAAGAGATACCTGGATGCCCATGTCTATTGTGGCACTCTTCATACTAGCTAATATATAGAATCAGCCTTGGAGCTCAATAGCAGATGAGCAAAGAAAATGTGGCATAATACACAATGAAATATTATTCAGCTCTAAAGAATGAAACTCTTTTTTTTAGCATAATGAATGGAACTGCCAGGAATGGTGGTGCACACTTGTAATCCCAGTACTTGGGAGGCTGAGACAAGAGGATGGCAGGCTCATGGCCAGCCTCAGCAACTTAGTGGGGCCCTCCACAACATAGTGAGACACTGTTTCAAAAATAAATTAAAAAATAACAGGCGTGGTGGGGCAAGCTTGTAATCCCAGTACTTGGGAGGCTGAGACAGGAGAATTACAGGTTCGTGGCCAGCCTCAACTATTTAGTGAGGCCCTCTGCAACTTAGCGAGACCCTGTTTCAAAATAAAGAATAAAAAAATAGGGCTGGGGGTGTAGCTCAGAGGTAGACTGCCCCTGGGTTCAATCCACAGTACCACAAAACAAACAAACAAACAAATTAATTAATTAATTAATTAAAAAATAGGGCTGGGAGTGTTGCTCAGAAGTAGAATGCTACCCCTGGGTTCAACCCCCAGTACCACAAAATAACTAACTAACTAAATAAATAACAAAGGGACATAAAGGACATTACTTCCCTTGTTATAGGGTTAATTTCTTATAAAATTCTGCCTATTCTGGATTCTTCTCTAATGCCTTCTAACCATTTTATTTAAAAAATATTTTACTAGAGTTTATTAATGTTTTGGGGAAGAGAGATTGTGCGATAAGTTACTTCTCTGCCTTTGTTGAAATTCACCTGAGTGTAGAAAGCTAACACTTCTCCTTTCTGCAGAGAATATGAGCTTTAGTTAGGTTTCCAGGTGTCTTCCCCTAGGAATCTTAAAAAGTTAGAATAATGGTTCATTAGTAACACTGGCACAGATTGACAAAATAGCATTTGTACTAAGAGAAGCTATGGTTACTGATATCACCACTATATTTTAGGACTTACCTAAGTGTGATGATTCTTGTAACTGGACATGTGGTTCCAGGGCCCCTGTAGGTTGTGCCATGGGTTGTTACATCGATATTGTTTCCAGTCGAGCTTGAGTCTTTAAGCCAGGCTGCCTCCTGCACATGGCCAGTGTGAATCTTTCTCCCACATCTGAACTGTGCCTGTGTTGCCATGTGGATTCCTGTGGGTACTGCACTTGTTGATGTGGAACACCAACTCTCCATTGGTGGCAAGCTGCATTTCCTGTCTTGTTCTTTTTAAGTGAAAATGATGCCAGTATGGCCCATTAAAAGGAACATTGATACATTATTGGTAAGATTTAAATTAGCACAACTACTATGGAGATCAATATGGATATTCCTCAAAAGACTAGGAATGGAACCACCATATGACCCAGCTATAACAGTCCTAGATATCTTTCCAAAAGAATTAAAGTCACAATGTTATAATGATACATGCACACCCATGCTTATAGAAGATCCATTCACAAATGCCAAGTTATGGATCAATCCTAAGTGTTCATCAATAGATAAATGAATATGAAAATGTGGTGTATATATACAATGAAATTTTACTCAGCCAGAAAGAAGAACAAAATTATGTCATTTGCAGGAAAATGAATAGAACTGGAGAACATAATGCTAAGTGAGATCAGCCAGTCTCAGAAAATCAGTGGCTACATGTTTTCTCTCATATGTGGAAGCTAGAGAAAAAAATAGAAAAGAAAAAGTACCTCATTAAAATGAGGACAGAGACCAGTAGAGTAGTGGAAGGAGATTGAGAGAGGGAGGAGGGAAAGGAAAAGAGAGGTATAGAGAAGGAAACAGACCATATAATGTTATGTGCATATATAAATGCACATATATATGCACATATGTGCATATATAAGTGCATATATAAATCTCCCTATCATGTACAACTATAATACACCAACAAAATTTTAAAAAATATATAGTATCATACTGAATATGCCCTATGAGAATATTTATGTGGAGAGTGTTTATATGGATGTAAAACTAAGGTGACATATATTTTCTAAGGAATTGTTTTTTGAAAAACAACTCTTATGTTTTGGCATTATAGTAATATACCTAAATTGACTTCTTTGAATAATTAGAAACTGTTTGTTTTTCTCCAGGATGCAAGAGGTTTCTTAAAAATGTAATAATCACATTACTCACTAAAGATATATATATATATATATATACTTATATATAAATATATATAAACATATAATATATTATATATAATAAATAGATATTTATATATAATATATATTTATATATTTATATTTATATATAAATATATATATAGATATATATACTTTATATATATATATATAAAGATATACTATATAGATGCATCTTTCTGTCCTATAATTCCTGACACTATAAATGTGAAATGGCTTCACCCAAATACACATTGTGTGTGTGTGTGTGTGTTTTACTGGGGATTGAACCCAGGGACATTCTACCTCTGAGATATACCCCAGCTCTTTTTTAATATTTTATTTTGAAACAGAGTCTCACTAAGTTGCAGAGGGTCTCGCTAAGTTGCTGAGGCTGGCTGCAAACCTGTGATACTCCTATCTCAGCCTCCTAAGTACTGGGATTACAGGGATGTGCAACCATTCCCAGCATCAAATGCACATTTTGATATACAATCTAAAATATTATGTATAAAGTCCAACTAAAGTGACTTTGCTTCAGATTTCTAACATGACTAAAATATGCAGATATTAAACTCAGTTAAAAATCATAAGCAGAATTTTGCTTGTTTTCATGATTGATTAGGATAGTAAGAGTTTTACTTTTTCGCTTCTTCAGTTTTTCCTTGGTATGGAGAGGTTCAGGTCTTACTTTAGACAAGTGGATATTTTGGTACCAACTAGAAAATAGTCTTGCTTACTATGGTAGGAAGATTGGTAGGTCAAATTTTTTTGTATGTAATTTCTATTGGTTCATCAGTGCTATTCATACATCATTGTTATTACCCAGGTTGGTTTGGGGTGAGTGGGTGTTGGGAGCTATTTCCTTGGTTTAGAGTTGCAAATACAGCCCTGAGAGGTACAAGTGTGCTGTGTTTTTCACAACAGCTAAATGTTCTCAGAGGAGAGACTTGACCCCGGAAGGGGGGAGGAGGTTGTCTGGGAACATTCTGTTTGCCCAGACAAATGTTAACATTGTATGGTGAAAGGACTTTGTATCTATTTCTGATGCTCTAGGAAGGTATATAAGGACTGGGCTAAATAAAGTCGGGTGGCAGCATTAACTGAGAGCCTTCAACCTCAAACTTGTGTCCCTGTGTGATCAATCCCGACACCCTCCGCAGAGACTCGGTCCAGGCTGTGCGGGTGCGGCAAGTGGGAGAAGGAAGCACTTATAAAAGGTTGGAAAATATAGTAAGTGACAACTGCTATTTTAAAAATTGTGTTGTAAAATTAGTCTAACTGCATTGATCATCCAGGTGTGGAAATGGTCATGTAGTGGACCATAGAGAAAAGTGGGGCATTTTAAGGAGCTGGCCTTCATGTGTGGGTGATGGGGTTGGACAGAGGTCTTCATCAATTACTTGAAAGGAGAATGTTTTCATAAGTAGAGTTTGAGTCTTGTGAAGTTTTAAGTTACTGATTTAGTGTGATTTTCTTCATCAGTGATTCTCCATGTAGTATTAGGTACTGAGGCAATTATAAAGATGATTGGCCATTATCTTCACCAATGAGTGGTCTGCTATGGAAGGAGACACATGCATGGACCAGCAAGGGGTTTTCAGAGCACAACTGCAGAGTTGATTAATTCTGCTTGATGATAAGGAGTCTTCTGAGAGGTGGTGCCATTCAGGCTCATTAACCAAAGGTTCAGGTAAATACTGCATATAGATTCTAAGCATTATTTCCAGACATGCCCGAAAACTTGTACAACTATAACTGACAAGAAAATATTTGACAACAGTGAATACTTTTAACTTGTGTGGGGATCTTTGTAAGCAAAGACTTCTCCTTTGGGAATTAGATATTCACTTTTTCAGCAAATATTTGATTAACCACCTAATATATGCCAGGAATTATTATAAGTACTGGAGATACAGCTGGGAACATGATAAGCACTCTGAACTCATGAAACTTATACTCTAGTTGGAGAGACAGTCAGCCAAAAAGAAAATGCACCATAATTTCAGATTCTGGCAAATAATATGAGTAAGAGGAAGAAGGGTAAAGACTTGGGGTATGCTTTGCTAGAATGATCAGGGAATCCCCTCTGAGGAGAAGCCATGTGTGGATAAGCCTGAATGAGGTAGTCAAGTCAGGTTGTAGGGAAGAGTATTCAAAGCAGTGTTAGCAACACATTTAAAGGTGTACTTACACTGCCTTAATACTTTTGTGCTGATAGTTTTGAACTTTTAACTTTGGAATCAATTAACCTTAAAACTTTAGAGACTTTTTAAAAAAAGTTTTCACCCAGGGCTTCTTTTCTGTTGGACTGACAGCTTCTATACAAAGGCATTTCTCTTTTGTACTAATTACTCTCTGTCTCTTAATCACTGGCTAATTACTCTATTTGAAAAAGATTTTTTCAGTGTTCATGAAGTCAGTAGGTGTGCTGTCTGAATTATAGGTGCTGTTTTTTAGAGCATAACATGGCAACAGAAGAACTCAAGAAATGTCTGCCTTTCTTTTGTCCAAGCTCAGATATTTTGATAATTTTGCCTTTTATTATTATTTTTGACTGATTCCATGTTGAAGCCACTAAAATAATTACATTAAAATAAATCACCTTAATTCGAAGCATGGGAATCTAATATCTTTAAAATTAATGGTGATTATGTGATTTTCACAAGTTAGAGAACCAATGAGCTGCGGAATCAGATCTATTTTATAAGAAAATAAAGAAAAGTAAGCCGGGCGTGGTGGCGCACGCTTGTAATCCCAGTACTTTGGGAGGCAGAGACCGGAGGATCCGGGTTCGTGGCCAGCCTCAGCGCGCGCATGCGCTCTCGCACTCACGCGTCTCTGTCTCTCTCTCCCTCCCTGTCTCTCTCTCTCTCTCTACCTAGTGAGGCCCTCCGCAACTTCATGAGACCCAGTTTCAAAATGAAGTATACAAAAAAAAAATAGGGCCGGGGGTATAGCGCGGAGGTAGAACACCCCTGCGTTCAATCCCCGGTACTGCAAAAAAAAAAAAAAGAAAAGAAAGAAAAGTAGATGGGATTCTATGAAGTTTGATTTTTTCCTTTAAATTGGAGAGGTTGGAAGTTAAAATTATTTTTAAAAAATTATTGTATACATTTAATCTAATTTTTTACTCCCAAGATAAAGATATGAATATGGGGACAAGTAGACATTTGGTCTATAAATAATATTTGATATTTAAAATATGCATTTATAAGGATGCATTTAATAGAACATTAAATTGTATGATTGTATGTATATAGTATTGTCTTGTAGAACCCAAATTTGGTAAATATGCAACTGATCCTGACCGTAGACTACAACTAGGAAGAAAACACATTGCAAATAATAGTAATAAATAAAAATAAAAAACTCACCTTTAGACGTGAAGTGGAAATGTTATGCACTGGCTTGGGGTTCTTTTGTTCAGTTTGGAGAGAAACCACAAGTAGGCAAAGTGCAGCTCATTAATGTTAGCAGTTCTGAGCTTTGAATGCCAGTGGTTTTCAGCTCTTAGTTTTAGTGACTCTTTTGCTATTCTCCTGGCAGCCAGAGACAATAGTTATCAACAACTCTGAAACTCTTCTAGCAGGTAATGGGAAAGCTGGGTTCATGCATGCACACAGTATCCTGCCTGTTAACAGCAGAACTTTCTGCTTAGTCATGGGTAGAGCAAGGGCTCCAAAAGGACCCATGAGGGAGTAACTGAAGTGACTGCAGAAAGGTGGAATAATCCAGGGAGGCTGTGGAGCAGAGTCATCTGGGCTAGACCCTAAACAAAAGCTTTACTGGAACCAAGCGAAAGTCGCCTGTTGCAGACATCTAATGTCAACATGGCTGGCTACAAGGTGTTTGAGCAGCCATGGCTGTCAAAGAGAGAGGGGAGAATAAAAGGAAAAAGTATCTCTTGGAGAGTTCTGGGTCCTTTCTGCCGGAACCAGCTGGCAGAGCTGAAAGGTTCGAACGGTTCCTGAAACAGGGAGTGAGGATTAAGAAAAATAAAGAGAGAGAGACAAAAGATAATTTTTTGGGAGGGCTCTCAGTTCCATACTGCAGCAGCCTCGACTTTATTCAGCCCAGTCTTTATATATCCTTTTAGAGCACCAGAAATAGATACAAAGTCCCCTCCACCACACAATGTCAACACCCCTTTCCGCTAACCTGATCTCTCCAGACCACCTCCCTCCTCTGCCTGCACCTGGGAGTCATGTCCCCTGGGTGGGTGAGGTCACCTGCACCTCCTGGATTGAAGAACAATCAAGTCTCTCCTCAGATAGCCTTTGGCTATAGAAATGTATAGCACTCTTAACAACAAGTCTTAATCGTCCTGTTTGGCAAAACTTATACCTCTCAAGGCTGTATTTGCATCTATGAGCCTGAAGCCAAAGAAATGGCTCCCCACACCTTTCCTCATGTCTCAGGAAGAGAAGAAAAGATTGAACAGAACATGGGGGAAAACAAAAAACAAAATGAAAAACTATGAAGAGGACCATCCAGCACAGTGACTTGGTGGGAAGGAAGCCAAGGGTATAAGGAGAATTTTATTCCCATCTTACAGTATGGTCTCCTGCTAGTGCTGCTGTTGAACCCAAAGGGAGGTGAGTCAGTTGTACAGCTCATACAGGTCAGCATTTGGGGGTACACAGCAGTAGAGAAGGGTACATGGGATCTGGATGGGGCAAATAAAATATGTCTATTCCAAGGTCCTAACTTAACACCAAGTGCTCTCTTCCTTCTTGTCCATCTTCCTCCCACATCATATATATGGACAAAAACCTGAGTTATAAGTAGTCTGCACAGGCAGATATTAACCTCACAATTTGTTACTTGACAAATTATGCATTCTATACATGATAATCCTTACCTGATTATGTTGACTTTGGCACCTGAATCTTCACCTGAATATAGAAATACCTAATTAAAGCATTTCTAGATGCATCACCCAGGATGATCCCTTAATTTAGTATGAATGCATTTGGTAACAGGAAGTATTGAACTTTCATACAGTGCTCTGTGATAGGCACATACACTTTAATTCTGTGTCTCTACACTGAAGGCTCTGTAACTGTGCTCTCTCTGCTCCAGAACTAACTTTGCTCAATCAACATCCTTTGCTGAGGTAATGGAGGGGCCATTGGCAATTCTCTTGTTTCTCCTTGGTGGGAAGATTCAGTCTCTTTTTGGAGTTTAAGATAAAAACATCTATGTTATGCAGTACCATGACATTGTCTGTGTAATGCAGAAAAGCTGGGCCATTGCTATTTAATAAATTCAAGCTCATAGTGTTTCTGTTGAACACTATTAAACATCCATCCCCTGCTCTCTCTACCTTACCCTATTAAGGAGCTCAGGGGAGGCCCTCTTTAATCATTCTAATGCCAAACACTGTTGGAGCTATGCAAGCATTTTCAAGAGAGCATGTACCCTACTAAATTCAGGTAGGCAGGAGATGCATTTCCAGAGTGTCTTGGTGTTTATTGCTTTTGGTTTATTTGGTTTATGACCTCTAGTTACAGACATGTGACCACTTTGGGAATCATTTCAAGGGGTAGATGTCCAGAAATCTCTAGGAATTAAGAATAATAGTCTATCTTACAGTGTTCTGTTATTTTGCTATTAATTGGTGGTCACTGGGTTTCTATTGTTAGGTGAAACTCATGCTGCATTCTGGTCTTGTTCTTTTTAGAAGCACACTCCATCATTAGACAAAAGTGCATTTTTTCATGGTCTGCTGACCACAAAAATTATTTCAGGTTGTTTTCCAATAGCAGGCATATTTAGTCAGTTAATCACATACATAGGAAAGAAGTAACTTGCAATATTTTTCATGAAAATATATGATAAAATAGAGATTCAGAAGGTTCAAAATTTCCCATATATCTTATATCCCCCACACTTGTCTGGTCTTCTCCATTATCAGTATCACCCGCCAGAATAGTACATTTCTCACGAGACTGATTAAAATCCATTGTAGGATTTTTAGGGGAAAATAATGCAAATATGGCTAAATATTAAATTTTTAAAAATCTATGTAGTATGTTAAAAATGTGTTCTTCACCAAAGAAGATATACAGATGGAAAAAAAATAAGCCATATGAGGTAAACTAAGTTTTTGCAGATTGCCTCACTGACTTAGTAATATCCATTCGAGTTTCTTTCACGTCTTCTACTGGCTTGAGAGCTCATTTTGTTTTCGCACTGAATAGCTGTCCATTGTATGGTTGTACTACAGTTTATCTCTTCCACTTTTGGAGGATATCTTGGTGGCTTCCAAGTTTTGACAGCCTTGAATAGAGCCACTAAAACATCTCTGTGAATGTTTTCCTGTGAACATAAGTTTTCAACTCTTTTGAGAAAATAACAAGTAATGATTGATAGATTGTAGGGTAAGTACATTTAGATTTATAAGCAACTACTATCTACCAAAGCAATTATATCATTTTGCATTCCCAGCAGCAATGAATGAGAATTTCTGTTGCTCCACATCCTCACCAGCATTATGTGTGGTCAGTATGCTGGATTTTGGCCATCTCAGTATGTATGTACTGGTATCCCATGTGGTTTTAATTTTCATTTTCCTGATAGCATATTATGCAGAGCATTTTTTCATATGCCTCATAGTTTGTCTTTTCAAAGTGTTTAAAATAAGTAGTTTTATTTATTTATTTATTTATTTATTTATTTATTTTGTGGAACTGGGGATGGAACCCCAGGGACATTCTACCTCTGAGCTACACCCCCAGCCCTATTTTTTTATTCTTTATTTTGAAACAGGGTCTCACTAAGTTGTGGAAGGCCTCACTAAGTAGCTGAGGCTGGCCGCAAACCCGGATCCTCCTGTCTCAGCCTCCCAAGTACTGGGATTACAAGTGTGCGCCACCATGCCTGGCTTAAAATAAGTATTTTAAAACTAAGTATGCTTTACAAAATGCGTTTGTAATGTTCCATAAATTTATATTTTTCTTATAATTCTTCCATTAATATATTTTATATTTCCTCATGTGAGTTCTTATCTTATATGAGCTATTCAAAGGCTGTAGTTTAATTTCCAAATATGTGGGAGTGTCTGCATACCTTATTGCTATTGATATCTAATTTAATATAGTGATTGGGAAAATACTGTGTATGATTTAAATTTTTTATAATTATTGACCCCTTAAAAGTTGACTATATAGTTTGCCTTGGTGAATGTGAACATTTAAAAGAAGTATGCATTCTGTAGTTACTTGTGTATAGTGATATGTAAAAGACAATTATATTGCCGGGTGTGGTGGCACACACTTGTAATCCCAGTACTTTGGGAGGCAGCGACCGGAGGATTCGGGTTCGCAGCCAGCCTCAGCTCTCTCTCTCTCTCTTTCTGTCTCTCTGTCTCTGTCTCTCTCCCTCTCTCTTTCTCTCTCTACCTAGTGAGGCCCTCCACAACTTCATGAGACCCGGTTTCAAAATAAAGAATAAAAAAAAAATAGGGCCGGGGGTGTAGCGCGGAGGTAGAACGCCCCTGGGTTCAATCTCACGAATTTGCGGAGGGTCTCACTAGGTAGAGAGAGAGAGAGAGACAGGGAGAGAGAGAGAGAGAGAGAGAGAGCGAGCTGAGGCTGGCCGCGAACCCGGATCCTCCAGTCTCTGCCTCCCAAAGTACTGGGATTACAAGCGTGCGCCACCACGCCCGGCCAATTATATTTATCTAATGGTAGCATCATTGGACACTTCTTTGTTCTTACTGATTTTTTTCCTATTTTTATATTGATTACTGAAAGATGCATGCTATAATCTCCAACTGTAAATATGGAATTTCTCCCTTTAATTCTGTCAACTTTGCTTTGTATATTTTGAAGTTCTGTTAATGAATACACATTTAGTCTTGATAGATTGATCCTTTCACTATTAAACACTGTATATATCTTCATTTCATCTATTTTATCTTAATATAGCTAAACAAGTTACTTCTGCTTAATCTTTGTATGGCATGTGTTTTTCTGCCTTGATCATTTTAAACTATCAATGACTAGATTCAAATTTTTTATTTTAAAACATTTTCTAATTCAGTCTAATATTCTTTTACTTTTAAATGTAATGTTTGTTCTATTAACATTCAGCATAGTAATTGGTATACTGGGTCCCAAGTCTTCAAAGTTAGGATTGGTTGTTTACTTACTCTATTTTTTTCTTTGTTCTTCTTTTGCTTTATTCTGTCATTTTTTCTGGAGTGAGTTGAATATGGTTAATATATTATTTTCTTTTATATTACATTTTAGCTATATTTCTTTGTGTTTTTCAGTAGTTTCTTCTATTTTTAAGTCTTTAATATAAAATATTACTGTATGACTGAATAAATAATTTAGAACCTTATGATGACATAATTTTATATTCTTCCTTTCCCTTATCCCTTCTTACAGAACCAGGGTTCCATCTGGTAGTATTTATGTTAAGATTGAAGTTGCTTATTTAGCATTTTCTGTGGTACTGGGAATTGAACCCATTCTACCTCCAAGCTACACCCCCAGCCATATTTTTTTTTTTTTTTTTTTTTTTTTTTT
>PVJS01039479.1:0-18879 GCA_004027185.1 Glis glis
AAGAAAGAAAGAAAGAAAGAAAGAAAGAAAGAAAGAGAAAGGACAACATACAATTGAACCAGGAATGTGACTACATCATAATTACCAAGCATAACCCAGCTTACCAGTAGTTAACTCAAAGTGGGACTGTGGCTGCCTATGCAGTTTACATAGTCGATAAGATAAAAAGGGCAGTGACTCGGAAGGACAACCATTCCTGGAACTAAGACCAGAAAAATTCTTTGGAGAATCTTCCAGAAAGAGACAGTGTGAAATGTTGAATACTGTGCTCCATGACATCCTCAGAAGAGATCCAGTGATAAGTTCTTTCTAATAGCATCCTTCAAAATGTGAATTTGACTCTGGGGAGGGTGGGTGGTGAGGGTGGTTTCTTTGAAATTTCACTGTGTATTCATAACTTTGAAGAGTCACAAACATTGCCAGTTGAGGACATTTCAATTTTCAATGTTTTGGTGAGGGAAAAAAAATAACAGTTTATTTTCTAGTAGAAGGAGAAGGTCCTGTTCAAATCCCTAATATGTTCCCTTTCCCTACACACTACACATACACTACACACACACACACACACACACACACACCCCTTTTATCTAAATTTTTATTCCATAGTTCGGTTGAATGAAGGAAAGGTTATAATATAACATCTGTTTTTAAGATGAAAAAGGTGCCGTCAATTAAGGGACTGAGACTAGGCAATAATACATTGTAATTAAAAATCATTCATGCTTATACAATGTGGAGCCAGATTTTTTATGAACCCTGAAGCTTATACAATTTGGGGCACTCTTCAAGGAAAGGTATGTAAAATTATGAATATAAAACTTGGTATGAAAATAAATATACAGAAAGAGAAAATGAATCACAATGAATTCCTGGAGCAGGGCTGGGGTGTGAGTCAGTGGTGAACACTTGCTTAGCATGTGCTAGCCCCTGGGTTTGATCCCCAGCACTACAAAAAAACAAAACAAAAAAACAAACTAAAGTCTTGGAAATGCAAGTCCTTTTCTGCGATTAGGCAATTTACCAGAAACACTTATACGGAAACATTACACAGATTCCTGAATGTGACCCGCCCTGTGTTTCTCACCAGCAGAGAACCTCCAGCACTCTCAGGGGTCAGTAGAAGGGAGAGACCCAAAGCCCAAGCTTCATTAATTTACTGCTTGATAGGAGATCTTTCCAGTTCCCATCACTAAGTTCATGATCTTTTCCTAGAAGACGCTTCTTTCTTCCCTTGATAATCAAACCTTGAACTGCTATCGACGAGACCCCCAAATAACTCGTGCCTTTATTTCTTTGGAAATGACTTCATATCCATCTGGAAGAAATAGCAACTGCGAGCTTTGTTCTTTGCATACAAAGTGATGATGTGTCTTTTCTTAGCAGCAGGGCTCTAAATATGGAGATCCTTGGCTATCACGGAGGAGAATTCCAGAGAAGTGATTTGGACTCAAACACAAGGAATGTGAGATTGTTCTGCAATGTGAGGCAAACAGCAAGAAGTTGGGAAAGTCTGTGATCTCTGAGTGCATTTTCTGTACTATCTTGTCCTTTGCTTAAATCAATTTTATTTTATTTATTTATTTATTTTTTGCAGTACCGGGGATTGAACCCAGGGGCATTCTACCCTGGCCCTACTTTTTATCCTTTATTTTGAAACTGGGTCTCACGAAGTTGCGGAGGGCCTCACTAAGTAGCTGAGGCTGGCCGCAAACCCGGATCCTCCGGTCTCCGCCTCCCAAATACTAGGATTACAAGCGTGAGCCACCACGCCCGGCCCTTAAATCATTTTTTTTTTTAATCTCTTGCATGAAGAGCTATACTAAGGTTTTCATTGACAAGCTGAGAGTTTTGACTTCAGCATTGGAACTAGTAAGTTGAAAGTAGAAAAGCAGCTGGGCGTGGTGGTGCATGCTTGTGATCCTAGCACTTGGGAGGCTAAGACAGGAGGATTGCAGGTTCGAGGACAGCCTCAGCAATTTAGTGAGGCTCTCAGCAATCTAGTGAGACCCTGTTTCCAAATAAGAAATAAAATCTGTCTGGGGGTGTAGTTCAGAAGTAGAATGCCTCTGGGTTCAATTCCCAGTACCACACACACACACAAAAGTAGAAAAGCCAAATGGAAAAAATCATCTCCAACCTTAAATTAAATGTGAATTAAAAATGAGAATTAATAAAATGAGAATTAAAATTAATAAAATGAGAATTAATAAAATGAGAATTAAAAATGTGAATTAATAAAACATGCTTGCAATATAATTCTGGTTATAGTTTTAGCATAAATTATTGATTCGTAGCAAGTAAAATGTAAAATTTACCTCTAGAGAAATATTGTGCATAACTTGGACAAAAATTAGGAGGATACGATCTGTCTATGTTAGCAATGAAATCTTGAGCAGGCGGGTTTTGCTTGGAGTATTTCCGCTTTATTTCTTGTAATTTTACTCTGGGATTTAAGCAGTGTTAGCTATTTTCCACACAATAGGTTTCCTATAGTAAGAGGAAATCCTGAGCTGAGTTTATCTGAAGGGAGGCAAGGCCCTTTGGTGAGTGTTTAACATTGAATGTACAGTGATCAGATGGTGTAAAGGTGAGGAATCACTTTAATGCAGGAAGACTCCACTACAGGCATGGACCCCGGTCCTAACTGAGCTCCTGGCAGCTGCTTCAGGGCAGCGATTCCCCCTCAGGTCCTGGAAGCTGATGTGTGCTGGGGACCTGCATTTAACGGGGTTCATATCATGCCTTAAGTGTGAACTTGAGGCTCATCCCAGTCAGCAGGTGGCTTACTTCAAAACTGACTTTTTTTTTTTTTGGTGGTACTGAGGAGCGTGTGATACCGAGGATGGAACCCAGGGGCATTCTACCTCTGAGCCACACCCCAACCTGATTTTATTTTTTTATTTTGAAGCAGGGTCTCACTAAGTTGCAGAGGGCCTTGCTCTAAGTTTCTGAGGCTGGCCGCGAACCTGCGATCTTCCTGTCTCAGCCTCCTAAGTATGGGGATTACTGGCCTGTGCCACCACACCCAGCTTCAAAACAGACATTATTTCCCCTCTTAGTCCAGCTTCCTCCCCCTCTTAACAATTAATGTGTTCTTACCAGTTTACTGACTGCAGGAATGAAGAACCGGTGCCAGGGGTCCTGAGGGACTTATCTCAAGGAGGCCATTTGAATGAGAATTATGCTTTCTATTTAATTATTTATATTTATTTATTTTTCAGTACTGGGGATTGAACCCAGGGGCATTCTACGTCCAAGCTACACCCCCAGCCCTATTTCTTTATTCTTTATTTTGAAACAGGGTCTCACTAAGTTTTGAGAGCCTCACTAAGTAGCTGAGGCTGGCCACGAATCTGTGATCCTCCTGTGTCAGCCTCCCAAGTACTGGAATTACAAGTGTGTGCCACCATGCCTTTTGAGAATTGTGTTTTCTGATAAACACACCTGGGGCTTAGTCCTTGGAGTTCCAAGCTTTATAAATGGCACACTCCCCTTTTGAGGGGGGGATCAGATATTTCTGAACTCAAGTTTCCCCATCTGCTAGCAAATCAATAAAATTTTCTTCTTTTTCTCACAGCCTGGCCTGATTGTTTGATCTGTCAGCTGGGGCCAGAACTGAGATTTCGGTAGCAGAATAGGTAAGTGTGAGTGAGCCTGGGGAAT
Source organism: Glis glis (assembly GCA_004027185.1). Taxonomy (NCBI): domain Eukaryota; kingdom Metazoa; phylum Chordata; class Mammalia; order Rodentia; family Gliridae; genus Glis; species Glis glis. The sequence goes on from PVJS01039479.1 coordinate 3,664, forward strand.
GGGGGTTTGAGCCAAGGGTGGAAAGCAAGGCCTGGCTCCTCGGGGCTGATTATTTAGTCTCTGACCCATGGGTCTCTGGAGGAACTGGGGAAGCAGTTTAGAGTTGACATCTCTGCTTAGGAGGCTCCGGAGCTGCCAATGAGAACATACCAAGCAGATCTACAAATGTGTTTTTATAGGAAACTGTGTAGAAAGGAATGGGAACAACACATAAGAAGGGAAAAAGTACTTGGGAGGCTGAGACAGGAGGATCGCAGGTTCGCGGCCAGCCTCAGCTACTTAGTGAGGCCCTCTGCAACTTAGTGAGACCCTGTTTCAAAATAAAGAGAAAAATAGGGCTAGGGGTGTAGCTCAGAGGTAGAACGTCCCTGGGTTCAATCCCCAGTACCACACACACAAAAAAAAAAGGGGAAAAAGAAAGGAAAGAAAATACAAGCTCAAACCCAATACAGGGGGAGAAACAGTGTCTGAAAATAAAAGGAAAATTATGAGGAAAGCAACATTGAAAGCTTTTCAAAATGCAGTGGGGCTGGGTACGGTGGCACACAGCTGTAATCCCAGTGACTTAGGAGGCTGAGACAGGAGGATAGCAAGTTTGAGGTCAGCCTAGGCAACTTAGTGAGGCTGTGTCTCAAAATAAAAAATAAAAAGGGCTGGAGATGTAGTTCAGTGGTAGAGCGCCCCTGGGTTCAATCCCAGTACTGGAAAGAAAACAAAATGTTGTTGGGAGGCCTTTACAGGAAGAGGATTTGAGCTCTCTCCAGCTGCTGCAGGAGTGAGAACTTCCCTCTGCCCTCAACCTTGGACTGCAGTATCTGGAACAAACAGATAATTGTGATGCATATCAAGGTTATTGGACTTCTGTGCGGTTTTGTTTTTGTTTTTGTTTTGGTACTGGGTATTAAACCCAGGAGCATTCTACCTTGAGCTACACCCCCAGCCCTTTTTATTTTTTGTTTTGAAACAGGGTCTCACTAGGTTGCTGAGAGTCTCCCCATGTTGTAGAGGCTGTCCTCAAATCTGTGATCCTCCTGTCTCAGCCTCCCAAGTACTGGGATTATAGGTATGCACTACCATGTCCAGCCCCCCAGCTCCCCAGCCCTTTTATTGTTTGTTTTGAAACAGGGTCTAAGTTGCTGAGAGTCTCCCTAAATTACTGAGGCTGGCCTCCAACCTGCAATCCTGTCTCATCTTCCCAAGTACTGGAATTATAGGCCTGCACCATGATGCCCTTTTTTTTAATGGACGTTTCATTCTGTTTATACATTCTTTTTCTTATCTTCTGTCAGTCGCCAGCCCCTGTTTTTTCTCAACATTTCAAAAGACACTTCCCACAGAGAAATTTTATCCACTTTGTAATAAATCAGCGCTTCTTGCCACGCAGGCGTCTGCTTTTCTTGCCTTCTTTGGAACATGGATTCAGATCTATCTGAAGTTGTGTTTCCTGAATTGCAAGTCCTAACACTCCAAACAAAGTTCTTTTACTTTTATAGTTTCTGAATTTGAACTGATCATCTGATAGATTGCTTTGAGGCCTATCACATCATGATCTCTCAGTAACTCAGAATAATCTCAAAGAGGTCTGATCTGGGTAAAAACATAAACACTATACATTAATTATAATAATTGTAGAAGTAAATATAAATTTATTATTTTGAAGCATATTCCTTAGCAGTTAAGTAGCTAAGGAAATAGGTAGAAATCCTCCTGGGATTGCTGAAATGCCTACAGGAGAGAAATTGTCATAGAATCAATTAATTGTTCTTATCTAAGGAATTTTTGCTAAAATTACTTTAAGTACTCAAAAATAGTTTGTTTCCTTAAGAAACTTAAACATGATTTTAATGGTTTCTTTTTTTTCTTTTTTTATACTAGGGATTGAACCCAGAGGCATTCTACCTCTGAACTATACCCACAGCCCGATTTTATTTTTTATTATTTTATTTTATTTTATTTTTTTCAGAACTGGGGATTGAACGCAGGGGCATTCTACCTCCGAGCTACACCCCCAGCCCTATTTTTTACTCTTTATTTTGAAACAGGGTCTCACTAAGTTGCAGAGGGCCTCACTAAGTAGCTGAGGCTGGCCGCGAACCTGCGATCCTCCCGTCTCAGCCTCCCAAGTACTGGGATTACAAGCGTGCGCCACCACGCCCGGCTTCTGATTTTATTTTTTATTTTGAAATAGGTCTCACTAAGTTGTGGAGGGCTTCGCTATAAGTTGCTGAGGCTGGCCTTGAGCCTGTGATCCTCCTATCTCAGCCTCCCAAGTACTAGGATTATAGGTGTGCGCCACTATGCCTGGTTTAGGGCTTATTTTGAAAATCTCATTTTTCAAAATACTGTGTAGGCAGCTTCTGAAATTATTCTATACTTTGTTTAGCAAGGTGAGAAATAATGTAGTCTTGTTCCATAATAATACAACAATTGTTCCCATTTATTTTATGTTTACTATATACCAGGCTTCATACTGGTTTATTTATTTATTTTTTGTACTGGGGATTGAATCTAGGGCCTCATGTGTGCTAGGCAAGTGCTCTACCACTGAGCTACATCCCTAGCCCCTTTCATTTTATTTTGAAACAGGATCTCACTAACTTTCCCAGGCTGGCTTAGAACTTTTGATCCTCTTGCCTCAGCCTCTTGAGTAGCTGGAATTATAGGCATATGTTACTATGCCCAGCAATAAGATATTTTATAAGGAGAATGTGTGTGTGTGTGTGTGTGTGTGTGTGTGTGTGTGTGTGTGTGTGTTGCTAGGGATTGAACCCAGGGCCTCACACACACTAGGTAAGGGCTCTACCACGGAGTTATACCCCTAGTCCCAATCATGATTTGCTTGTTTTTTGAAATAATTTTTTTAAAAAATTATAATCTCTACCCAGTAAAACATTAAAATAGACCAAGGGGCAGAGAATAAGATATATATATAAAGTAAGTGAGAGTTGGGTGTGCTGGTGCATGCCTGTAATCCCAGTACTTGGGAGGGTGAGACAGGAGGATTGCAGGTTTGAGGCCAGCCTAAGCAACTTAGCAAGACCCTGTTTCAAAATAAAAAATAAAAAGGACTGGGGGTGTAGCTCAGAGGTAGAGTATCCCTGGGTTCAATCCCCAGTACCCAAAAGAAAAGTAAAAGTAAGTGAGAAGGCTGAGTGGGAGGGCCCCTTGAGTCCAGGAGTCCGGAGTCTGAGGCCAGCCTGAGCAACATACTGAGATCCCATTTTGGTAAAAAGAAAAAAATCCCCCCCACCAAATCTCACTTAATCCATTCTACCACCTGTGTGGTACTTACTAGTATCATCTCTGTTTAATGGAGGAGGAAACTGAAGCTCGGTGCATACTTGCCCCAAATTATAGAAGTAGGAGAACCGGGACCAGAACCCATGGTGGGTCCTACTGCTTTACCTGCTCCCCATAGCTTCAGCCTAGATGGCCTCAAAGGTGGGGCTCGGCTCCCTCTCACTTGATCTGTAATAACAGTATTTATTGAGTGCTTACTCCGTGCTAGGCACTTACATGCATCATCTTATTTAATCCTCAAAACAGCTTTGAAGATATGTACTATTATTACCCCCACTTAACAGAAGTGGAACTGAGGCTTAGAAAGCCACACAGCTAGTAGGTGGGAGACCCAAGGCTGGGCCATGCGGGTCTGATTTGAGGCTCTTGCCTCCCAGCATGGACCCGCCTGTGCCACAAAGTCCTCCCGGACTCCACTGGCCTGGAGTGATTTCACCTCTCAGGGACAGCTGCAGTATCTCCCAGTACAAGTCCTGGTAGTATCTGCTTGCAGATTGTTCTGTGTTGTTCTCTGGCAGCTTAACATTCTAGATTGCTCTCTTTCACCTTACTATCTGTTCCTGGAAAGTGTTTTTAATGCTCAGTCATAATGCAGTTGTAGAAATCCTAATGAGACCTTATAAAGTGAACAATAAAATGGACTAATGAAAATTGAGCTCTTTAAATATTTGTCTGGAATTATGTCATCTACATTATTTAAATATATGTGCACTGAAACCAGTAAAAGAAGAAAAAAGAGCAATTTAGTTAGTACAGTGATTTTTCTTTCTTTTTTTATGGTGCTGAGATTGAACCCAGGAGCATTCTCCCTCTGAGCTACACCCCCAGCCCTATTTTATTTTTTTCTTTTGAAACAGGGTCTTAATAGGTTGCTGAGAGCCTCACGAAGCTGCTGAGGCTGTCCTCAAACCTGCGATCCTCCTGTCTCAGCCTCCCAAATACTGGGATTACAGAAGTGCACCACCATGCCCAGATAATAAGGCGATTTTGTCTGCCTTTGTTCTCGTGCGGTTCCTGCCTCAGGCTCCTGGACCCTTGGCTGCTGGGACTCTGTGTCTCTGTAAAGCCTAGCATCTGGGAGGCTGGGATCTGCCTTCCTTTGGTTGGTCTCCGTTCCATGGGCCTCTCAGGGTGCAGGGCACTTTTTTTTTGAGTGTGACTCTACTGCTTCAGGATAGATTTATTCTTTTATTTTTTAAAAAATACAACACAGTCTCTAAATATAAGCCAACTACTTTATTTGGTGCTCAGCTGAGGACTTGGAAGGAGTTCAAATGCTGGAAGAGAAATCTGGCTATTCACTCTACTTGTAGAGAAATTAAAGGGGTCTTAAAATTGAGCATACACAGTTTCTACCTTTGGAACCTAACCTCAACCTAAGATGTGACTGCACTGTACTGGAGATTGAAGGAGAGTCCCAAGCCAGAAAACTTCAGATCCCTTTAGTTCACACTGCAACACTGGGTAAACATGAAAAAATGTCTTTTTTCCCCCCCAAATATCTCAAGGTAAATTTCAGACATAAGATATTCCCCCCTTTCTTTCTTTTTTTTTTTTGTGGTACTGGGAATTGAACCCAGGGACATTCTACCTCCAAGCTACACTCCCAGCCCTATTTTATTTTTATTTTGAAACAGGGTCTTACTAGGTTGATGAGAGTCTCACTGCTTGCTGAAACTGTCCTTGAACCTGTGATCCTCTTGTCTCAGCCTCCCAAGTACTGGGATTACAAGCATGTGCTACCATGCGGGACTATATATGCATCTTTAAAAATAAGGATTTTGAGCCAGGCACAGTGGCGCACACCTGTAATCCCAGTACTTGGGAGGCTGAGGCAGGAGGATCGCAGGTTCGAAGCCAGCCTCAGCAACTTAGCAAGGCCCTCAGCATCTTAGGGAGACCCTGTTTTAAAAAAAATAGGGCAGGGGGTGTAGCTCTGAGGTAGAATGTCCTTGGGTTCAATCTCCAGTATTCCTTCCTTCCCTCCCCCACACACAGAACCTTAATACTATATACTATATCATCATCATGTTATCACACATCAAAATATACAACAATTCCTAAATATCATCATTTGTTCTCAGAAGGTCTTTTTTGGGGGCAGAGGGTACTGGGGATCAAGCTCAGGGCTTGGCTAAGCTGCGCAGGCTAGGCTTGAACTTGTGATCCTCCTGCCTCTGCTTCCCAAGGAATGGGGATTATAGGCATGTGCCACCGTGCCTGGCTTATCAGAAATCTCTTAAGACTGGGTTATTTAAACCAGAATCCACCCTGGGAACACACATTGCATTTAGATGTTATGTCTACAATTTCCCTTCCCTCTTTCCCCAGGTTATTGGTTTATTGAAGAAATTAGGCCAATTCTGTTGAAAGTTCCATTTTCATGGTGCTGTTTAATGTCCGCAGAACTCTGAGGAGGGGCTGGCCTAAGGAAGCACCTCAGCCGCCATGGTGGGGTCTCCTTACCTCAGGAAGCCTCTTCTTCTAGCCTCCTCTTTGCTCCTTCATCCCAACACACTGACTCTGACTTGCAGGTTCATCTACCCGGCGCTCTCTCATGTGCCTGGATGTCCCTTTCCTGGCCTTGCAGTGATCTGGCATGAGCCTTCCACTAGAGCAGGGCCTACCCAGTTCTCCCTGCACCTGAGGCCTGAGGGCCCTTGACACATGCTGGGGACAAGGCCTTGGAACTCGGGCTCTGCAGCTTCATTATGAGGAGCAGCAACTTGCAGCCACCATTTTCCAAAATGAAGTTAAAAATGTCTCCTCCTAACTTGCACAAACTCAATAAACCTCTTGAATTTATCCCAGAAAGACAATCTGTTTTCCAAGTGACAGAGGTCCAGCAGCCCCACACCCACCTCCTGGCCCTGGACAGATCGTCTCTGGGCAGATAAATCACACCAGTGGCTGGCTGCTCCTGCCAGCCTAAAAAGAAGTTTCCATTGCTCTGACCAGGAAATGTGAGGGATTTGGGCCACAGTGTTGATAGGGAATTGTCTTGGCTGAGATGCCCCAGCAAAACAGCCAGGAAGAGCAGGATCCATGTTTTATTTTATAGGCAGGAGTGGATGGGCAGTTGGGGCAGGGAGAATGGAGGAGGTGGGGAGCTTTAGAACAGCTGAATGGGTTAAGGTCGCTGGGAGAACATGAAAATTCTAGGCAGAAAGAGGCGTGGAGTGACGCCAGCAAGGGGTGTGGGCTGGAAACCCCAAGGACAGTTTCTTCTAGCCTGACATGGACGTCTGACTGTTGACTTTGGCTCTCTGGATTTCTATTTGTGTAGAATTACTATTATTATTTACAAGGCAAAACCGTCCAACGGTTATTAGGGGTGGAGTAGATTATATTTTATTTCTCCTGCGTGTGGTAAAATGCTTGATAGGCAACGAAGGGAGGAGAAGAGAGAACTTTAAACTTTTAATTAAATTCTCAGTTTGTGGGTCAGTTAAACCTTTTCATTTTCTGGCTCTTCCTCTTCATCGTTCTGTTTCCTGTTTTTCCTTTTGGCCACGATTCTCCTTCTTTTTGCCTCCCTCCACCCCAGCTCTACTCTCTCTCCCTACTTTCATTTCAGTGGCTGGCAAAATCAGAGTGTTATTTGGTTTTGCAATAGTCGTTGCAGAATGTTATGAAATCTTTTTCTCCAGAAGTTTTGCTAAAGCGGGTCTGAGCCTTTCTTTTTGGTAACAGTTTAGGAAGGGCGTGTGTGTGTGTGTGTGTGTGTGTGTGTGTGTGTGTGTGTGTGTGTTTGGGGGTGCTGGTGACAACTCAGGCGTCTTCTTAAAGATCCCCCACCCCCACCGTGCTAAACAAAAACCTGGTCCCTGGAGTGGAGTCAGAGGGCAGGGAATAGGAGAAGCTTCTATGTTTTCTTTGTTTCCTCCTCAAGATCTGGATGGAGCCCTGGGCTGGTTTGTTTTTTCTTTGGGGGGTACTGGGGATTAAACCCAGGGGCATTCTACCCCTGAGCTATACTCCCAGCTCTATTTTGTTTAGTATTTTTATTTTTTGAAACAGGTTCTCACTAAGTTGCTGAGGGTTTTGCTAAGTTGCTGAGGCTGACTTCGAACCTGTGTCCTGTCTCAACCACCCAAGTACTGGGATTACAGATGTGCACCACCATGCCCAGCATCCTGGGCATTTTGACAAGTAACTTGGCCACCATTTTGTTATGTGGTTGGTTTGGAAAGCCAGAACCTATGCTCCTGAAAACTATTTTCAGTTGAGGGCCCTCCCGATGCACACAGTGGGATGAGGTCTTGGTCACCTGTGCGTACAGAGGTAACTACAGCCTTTCAGGTCTTCAATGACGTTGAACCCACAGTGGGAAGGGGGTCTGGGTGTCAGCTTCAGCTTTCTGGAACATATGAGGAAGCCAGGTAAGTAACAGGAAATAATCACTTGGGCTTCACAGATCACTGGTGCTTTATTGAAGTCAGTGAATATAGAAACTGGTATAAAGAATTCTACAACAAGCCAGGCGTGGTGGCGCACGCTTGTAATCCCAGTACTTGGGAGGTTGAGACCCGAGGATCTGGGTTGGCGGCCAGCCTCAGCTACTTAGTGAGGCCCTCCGCAACTTCGTGAGACCCGGTTTCAAAATAAAGGATAAAAAATAGGGCCAGGGGTGTAGCGCTGAGGTAGAACACCCCTGGGTTCAATCCCCGGTACTGCAAAAAAAAAGAAAAAAGAATTCTACAACAAATATAAAATTAAGGGATGGAGGGGGAAAGGGCAGAGGGAGCAGGAGAGAGAAAGAGAGGAGAGAGAGAGACTGAGACTAGTTAGCATCTTCTAGTTCTGGAAACCCTGTGGTGTGGGCCTCAGAAGTTGGTTGTGGTAAGTCAAGAGTGGTTTGCATGGGCTCTTCCTGGACTTTTACTTTTAGGTTCTTTTTATCTCCTTTTCCTTCACCTCTGCTTGTCTAAGGTTGGCATCTACTTCTTTGATAATCCTTTCCTAGATCACCAGAGTCTCCTGGGCTTCAGAACCCTCCTTTCACTGCCCTTCCCCAGCATTCCAGTAAACCGAGGCACCAGAACCTGTCAGTCCTTGAGCCATCCCCACACGGCTCGCTGGACCTTGGCTTACACATCTCTTGGGACCACAGTTAGTGGCTGGGATTGAAGACCTACCTGTTAAAGGCAGGAGAGAGATGATTCAATGCCAAGTTTTCTTTTTACTCATAAATGAAACTATAATCAGAGAAAACTCGTGATTGTAAAGTTGACATATATATATATTTTTTTAAAAAGTATCAGTCTTTTTTTTTTTTCTTTTTGTGGTTCTGGGGATTGAACCCAGAGGAATTCTACCTCTGAGTTGCACCTCCAGCCCTATTTTTTATTTTATTTTTTATTTTGAAACAGGGTCTTGCTAGGTTGCTGGGAGTCTCACTACTTGCTGAGGCTGTCCTTGAACCTGCAATCCTCCTGTCTCAGCCTCCCAAGTACTGGGATTACAGGCAGGCGCCACCATGCCCGGCAAAAAAAGTATCAGTCTTCTGTTGGGAATTCTTTCTTCACTTCATAAAAGAAAATAAAAGCAGGGGAAAACAAGGCTTGAGGAAGGGAACAGTTTAAATAATGCTATGTCTGTATATGAAGGTATCACTACCAATCTAACGTGTATAGGGAGAGAGGAAGAAGGAGTGGGATGGGATGGGGAGGGAAACACACCAAGTGCTGTGTGCATGTGTGAATGTATCACTTTGAATCTCACTATGATGCATAATTATAATGCACCAAGAGTATAAAAATATAATATTCATTGAGCTCTTACTGTGGGTCACACTATTTTCTAAGGGTAGAGAAAAAAGTCAAACCACTTCCTGTTTTTTTTTCCCAATTGAAATGATATCTAAATAAAGTCACTTTCATTTTTTCCCCTCTGATTTCAGCAGTGATTAAAACTGAGATCACTATTCTAGGGATTGGTGTGTTAAAGGTCCCCAAGGACTAAGCACTGACATTAAGCAACACTGACCACAGGGTATTAGATTTACTGGTTCTTGTTGATATATGTTGACCATATGCATCCAGCCATTCATTAGATATCTGGAAATGTTGATGCCAAAATAACACCGTTTGACAATGTGATTATTTAGAGTGGTTTTTAAAATTTGTTGAGCTGGACTACTTATTTCTCATCTCTAATAATTAAGTGAATAATAACTGAATAAAGTACTTGGGAGGCTGAGACTGGAGGATCCAGGTTCGTGGCCAGCCTCAGCTACTTAGTGAGGCCTCCACAACTTAGTGAGACCCTGTTTCAAAATAAAGAACAAAAAATAGGGCTGGGGGTGGAGCTTGGAGGTAGAATGCCCCTGGGTTCAATCCCCAGTATCGCAAAAAAAAACCCCAAAAAACTGAATAAGCTGATTTTTGGTTTGTGTTCAGGAATGCAATTGCTAATATGTACTGGGTGAAAAGGGGTCATTATGAGGCACAGTGAAGTCATTATTTGTGAGTTAGTGGAATGTTCAATGGTTTCCTGGAGCAAATATATTTACAAGTCTGCTATTTTGAGCTTATCTGGCAGAGGCTGTAAATAATAATGTCTCTTAGATATCTGACTTCTGTAGCTGCCATCTAGGGTCCCCTTACCCATACTTGTCACAGAACAGTTTGCAGAGAACAGGAACAGCAGGGTTCCCTGGATTAAGTGAGGCCATTTCCATCTTCATGGAGAGGAAATTGTACCATTGGATGCTTCCTTAAACCTACATTCAGACTTGGGAGAAAAGGTGTCAATAAGGTCAGTGCTATAGTCAGACCTGAAGTGATTTATGAGCTGAAAGCTGAATAAACAGAATTAATTTCCTGAGCCAAATCAAAATATTATTTTTATTCTGTTTCATTTTACTAGATCTTAGTTACTTTCCCTTCTTAAACTGAAAAACTCATTTGGTGGAATCAGGTAGACTCAGAATTGAATCATCAAACTTATTTTTTAAATCCGAGTTGGAATAAAATATTTGAGTTGGAATAAAATCAAAATATTCAAGTGTTTCTTAAATAGAGCCTGAACCAGAGAGTTCTTTTATGTGAAGCACTGGATATAACTGAAGACAAATGGCCCCTTAGAAATTTTAATTTGTCCAGATCTCAGATCTCAGATGCTCAGCAGTTTGTGAATTTGGTCAAGAACAAAAGCATTGATGTCAGATGTCCCCTTATCCTAGACGGAGTTGCTAGAGTCACCAAGCAGGACAAGGTAAAAGGTATGAAGTGATTTTAACAGAATTAGCCCATTATCTCGTCTAGGCTTCTTATGAAGTGGTTATAAGTCTGGGAAGTTGGAAAGACATACAGATGGAAACGGAGCCCTGAAGAAAGCTGGGCAGCTGGGGCCTTTCTCCTTTATTTGCTGTAAGAAGGAGGCAGAGGAGGTTGCTTCTCCCAAGGTCAAGCCACAGGAGAAGGGTTTCAGAGAGAGAGATCCACCTGCGAGTAAAGAGGGCATCTCAGGCCAGGCGTGGTGGCACATGCTTGTAATCCCAATACTTTGGGAGGCAGAGACCAGAGGATCTGGGTTCGTGGCCAGCCTCAGCATTCTCCCTGTCTCTCTCCCTGTCTCTCTCTCTCTCTCTCTCTCTACTTAGTGAGGCTTCTGCAACTTCGTGAGACCCGGTTTCAAAATAAAGTATAAAAAATAGGGCCGGGGGTGTAGCGCGGAGGTAGAACACCCCTGGGTCCAATCCCTGGCCCGCCAAAAAAAAAAAAAAAAAAAAAGGCGTCTCAGGAGCAAGCTGTAAAAGCGCATGTTTCCTGAGCCTCAAATAGGAACCAGTGCCATCCTGAAATAGATCTTGCCCAAGAGAACTTCCTAGAGCAGAGAAAGGGCCCCAGCAGAAGGGCGAGCTGTGGGGATGCACGGGCCAGTGGGAGACACAAGCTGCTGGCCAGGGGAGAGGGGTTGTCCCCAGCAAGGGAGGGTGAGTGAGATGACCTTTAAAAAGTCCCACTGGAAGCCGGGCGTGGTGGCGCACGCTTGTAATCCCAGTACTTTGGGAGGTGGAGACCGGAGGATCCGGGTTCGCGGCCAGCCTCAGCTCTCGCTCTCTCTCTCTCTCCCTGTCTCTCTCTCTCTCTACTTAGTGAGGCCTCTGCAACTTCGTGAGACCCGGTTTCAAAATAAAGGACAAAAAATAGGGCCGGGGACGTAGCGCGGAGGTAGAACGCCCCTGGGCTCAATCCCCGGTACCGCAAAAAAAAAAAAAAAAAAAAAAAGTCCCACTGGAGAGAGACAGCTATGCTGCACCCTTCTCCGGCATTCCCTTTCCCTGCGTGACCCCGAGAGGTCTAAATCATTTGCTAGGACGTTGGAGAGGAGGGTGATAAAGGAGGAGATAGAGGTTGATAAATGAGAAGCCATCGCCACTCAGTCCTCCACTGTAGGCTTCCAAGCATGAAGCTGACTCAAGCCAGAAGTTTAGATGAAAATAATGTTGGAGCTTTGGTATTAAACTGTTGGGATTTTCTTTTTTTCAGTTCTGGGGATTGAACCCAAGGCCTTGTGCATGCTAGGCAAATGTTCTACTTCAGAGCTATATCTCTAGCCCCAAACTGCTCTGAACATTAAAAATGACAGAATGTTCTAGAACCTGGGAACGTTATGGGACTTGCCTGAGATTTATCTTCAGCCTGGAAACATGGTCTGCAGAGTCAGTTTACTATAGAGCAATGGCAAGATTAAAATCGCTTTCATGTTCACATTCTGCTGAGATTAACTGCTTCAAAAAACAGGTCATTGATACATTTTGGAATGTTTGTTAAAAAAAGCAAACCAACATGTGGCTTGATGGTTCATAGCCTCCTTTGACGTGTACGTGCCATGCACACATGGGTGTGTGCCCGTGCATATGCGCACATAATAGACTTTTATGGCTGCTGGGATATTTAGCGATGTTCTAGTCCAACAAATTCATTTTATAAATGAGGAAAAGGAAGTTTTATAGAATCTCTTTCAGTTCTACTTATGATTTTATGGTATTGATAGCTACTCATAGAAGATACTAAAATAAATTATACTTTTCTCATAGGGGTATATATTAGACTTTCTTAAAAGAGTCAAGGAACCCCTAGTGCTGGGTGGTGCTCAGGGATTCTAGTTGGCCCGTTGCTTTTGCAGGGCACACCAGGATGATTGCTGCTTCTCCTTCTCTTCCTCCTTTTCTTTGTTAATTAGACTGGGGACCTGCCAGCCTATAGAACTGCAGTGCTTGACCAAGAGCCAAGTCTGGGAGGCTTAGCACAGAGACTTTAAAGGCTGCCCTTCTTTTAGACAAGATCACCTTCAGAGATCATTTGGGTCTTTGCCTGTCCCAAGATTTAGGACTCGAGGCTTCTAAAATGTCAGTATTTCTATAGGGCCTTAGCTCTGCATCCCTGGTTTTTCTCTTTACCCCCATGAATCTAGAATGACCTGTCAAGGATATTTAGGCAGGAGAGCAGAGGAGTAGGCAGCGGCCACACTTCACTCATTTTCTTTCTTCTGAGCTCTTTATTTAATGTCACCAAATTGTCTTTCCCCTCTCAAAGCACTTGTCATGTGAATTATGGTGATCTGCTGGGGCCCTTTCTCTGCTCTAGGGAGTTCTCTTGGGCAAGATCCATTTCAAGATGGCAGTGATTCCTCTTTGAGCTTCAGGAAACACGTACTCTTGCTGCTTGCTCCGGAGGGTCTTTTCTCAAGGGTGGGTCTCTCTCTGAACCTTTCTTTTGTGGCTTGACATTGGTGGGAAGAAAGGGCTATCTACCTTGGGGTCTGGCTAGCAGTCCATGGTTGACAGAGCCCTGAAGACCCTTATTGGTCTCAATCCCACACTTCTGTTCTTGTGCCCCTAAAGGTCATGGTCCCCAGTAGCAGGAGTGATTGAATGGTTAAAAAATTGAAGAGGCAGTTGTCTGGAGATATGTGTGTGTCGAGGTCTTGGATATTTAGACCAATACTGAGAGCAGTGAGGCATGTAGGGAACTTGGGCTTGAGAAATCTCTTGAGCAACATGCATGGGTAGAACCCAGGAGTCCAGCCTCTCACCGACCTCTATGTAACTGGGAAACTGAGGAGAAGAAGGCCCACCACACAAAGATGTCTGCTTCCGTCTCGGGGATCCCCAGCACAGTTTCAGGCTGACTGTTGCCACTCACCCTTGTGCCAGTTCTGGGCTGAAAGTCTCTTCAGCCTTCAAGAGTGTTCAGCTTCCTCAGTAGCCCAGATTTCTTGTCACTGAGCTCTGGAGAACTCAAAGCCAATAACCACCTGTTGTTTGCCATGATTCTCCTTTACACTTATAGATAAGCCTTATTCCTAACATTTTGTTTTTTTCTGGTAGTGGAGATTAAACCCAGGGGCATTCTACCTCCAAGCTATACCCCAAGCCCTTTTTATTTGTTTGTTTGTTTGTTTTGAAACAGGGTCTTGCTAAGATGCTGAGACTGGCTTAGAACTTGCGATGCTCCAGTCTCAGCCTCCCAAGTACTGGGATTACAGGCATGCACCACCATGCCCAGCCTAACATTATACTTTTAAAGCTTGCTGATAAAAAACACCTTTTAGTAGAATCATTACTGACCTCAGCCATTGTGTTAATTATGGAATCGGAGTAAATAATTACTATTGTTATAACTCCTAAGTCTCAGTGATTTAACACTAGATGGATTATTTCCTGAAAACTATTCCAGTCCAATTGAGTGTTTGGTAACTGGATGGAGACAACTCCTGTCTAAAGTATTTCCGCCATCTTTTTAGGGCCTTGAAACCTTTCACTGGGTCCTCTGCATCCGACTCCCAGCAAGGGAATAGAGAGTATGTATAAGACCCTGACAGAGGATTTAGGGAAGACAGAATCAGCCCAGGCCTGCCCTCGCTGCAAGGGGCTACGAGAGGACCTCTACCATGTGCCCTGGAAGCAGAGGAGCCCTCAGCTTTGAGGGCTGAGGGTGTGTGAACACTGTTCACACTGAGCACCGGCAGTGTGAACAGCCTCTCTAGGGGAAGGAAGAGGAGAGAGAGAGAGAGAGAGAGAAAGCGCGCGCGCGCGTGTGTGTGTGTGTGTGTGTGTGTGTGTGTGTGTGTGTGTGTTGTAGGGGAGGGGATTAGGAGCCCAGGGTCAAAGCCAGACTTGCTTGGGCTGGAATCCTGGTCCCACCACTTCCTAGCTGTGTGACCTTTTTCTTCCCAAATTGGGTACAATAATGGCATTTACCTCATAGGATGGTGTGATGACTGAGTAAGTACTGAACTTAGAACAGTGGCTGCACAGTTGCAACACCTGAGAAGTATTAGCTATTTGGAATTGTTAGGTAGTTATAAGCAGGGCGGGGAAAGAAATGGGACGGGGAGGAGACCTCCTGAGAAGAGATGGGGATTGCCTGCCCAGCTGTGGTCAGAGACTTGGAGCCATTCCATTGCAGTTTTAGATACCAGTGGGAAAATCTGGCATGGCAAATTTAGCACAGTTGCACTAAGCAGTAACTGCCCCAAATCACTATGCATGAGGAGGGGTGGGATTTCTGGATAGTATAAGAACCTCACCATGAGGCAGACTCCACCTTTCTCCTTTCAGCTCCAGGACCAGGGAGCTCCAAATGACACATTTGGAGAGACATCTTTCTTTTGGGGAGATAAGAACTGAGGGAAACTCACAGCTCTGTGACAGCGTGAATGTGAAGTGCTTAGCCCAGATCTGCTGTGTCTAAAGACAAAGAACAGATTTGGTTTAAGAATCTTTTTTTTTTTTTTTTGCAGTACCAGGGATTGAACCCAGGGGCGTTCTACCTCCCAGCTACACCCCCAGCCCTATTTTTTATACTTTATTTTGAAACTGGGTCTCACAAAGTTGCAGAGGGCCTCACTAAGTAGCTGAGGCTGGCTGTGAATCCGGATCCTCCGGTCTCAGCCTCCCAAGTA
>PVJS01039480.1:0-18879 GCA_004027185.1 Glis glis
AGAGAGAGAGAGAGAGAGAGAGAGAGAGAGAGAGCTGAGGCTGGCCACGAACCCGGATCTTCTGGTCTCCGCCTCCCAAAGTACTGGGATTACAAGCGTGTGCCACCACGCCCGGCCTCATTTTCTCTTTTTAAAATCAGCCATGTTAATTGTGAACCTGAGTCACTTTTTCTTGATAGATTTGCTTGCAAGTTGGAATCCTAATGAAATGATCAAGATAAATAAATTAAAGTAATAAGGCCTTTTAGAAAATAATAATGAAAACCAAAAAGGATAGGGAAATATCTGTGTCATTTAAAAGAGAAGGGGGATGTAGTGTTGAATCCAGTTCAAAAATCCTTCTGACAAAATAACCTTTAAATAATCTACCAGTGTACAATTGATCTCTTCTGGTGAGGAGGCCCCAAGGGCTTTCCTTGATAGGATTCCACTTCAAAGCATACAGCTTAAACTGAAAACAAAGGGAATTTACAGTCCTCTATCTTACTGTGTAAGCTAGTTTTAAAATGTCCTGATCTGTATTGAACTTTACAACATTTCTGCTCAGGTTAGATCCAGCACAGTAGTCAACACATCAAGATTCATAAAAGAATAAGCTACTAAAATTTACTATCAAAAACATTGCCTTCAAAGAACAGTAATTAATTATACTTCTTGCCAATCAAACTGGCATACATAGTACATCAAAGATTGCATTGTTTGAAGACAACTGAAATTTGGGTTGCACTTGTGAAAAAAAAAAACAAAACCTAGGTGTCTCTCCAAGAACCATGTTATTAGAGAAGAAAACACAAAATCAAAGGCTGGTTAAATTTAGATAATAATCATTTAAGAGGTATCCAAAATTCTTACCTGCTCTCATCTTTAGTGAGAGTACTTTATACTCCACTGCTCTTGATTTTCACTAGATGATATTGATTGTTCTCAATCTGCATTTAGGATGTTGTACTTTGGGAGAAAAAATTACTTTTTCTTCATTCATTATTGGAAGCAAGGGCATTTGAATTTTAACAGGATATCCTGATTTCAATTGTATTTGCCAATTCTAAAGCTAACTATGCTAAAATGAAATCTGTTACAAATAATTACAATGACACAAAATAGATTAGTTTTTGAAGCAGGTTAAGAATATAAAATAATTCCTTTTAATAATCAACTTGAACTATAAACAATTTCAACTAATTTAGCTTAGGTAAATTGTGTGTATATAAATAAATAAATAAATATTTAAAGGGTTGCTATATCCTTTAAATATATGTGTAAGTAAAGATTTACAGTGACTCTTATAGAGTTGTTAAATGGATAAGAGCTGATATGTATTTCTGTATTTTTTTTGTCAAGATGTTAGTCACACTACTAGCTTCCAAAATTCCGAAAAGAAATAAAAGCTATCATATGTACAAGTGTTAAGGCATATTTTCAACATGTGAGCAATAAAATGAGTATGAAAACACCAGCTGGTCCTGTATTCAATGGCACTTTAATATATTACTTCACCCTGAACTTGTTAAGGAATAAGGAAATTGTTTCTTCAGAATAGAGGCAAGTTATTATTATTAGAATGTAAATCTAAACCCAAAATAAAATATAATCTTTAAACTGTTGCTACATTTAAATCTATTTTCTACAAATATTCTGCAAAGATTCCATAAAAAAATAAATGTAAAGTTTTATATGCCTTTTAATAATATATATGTTGTCATTAAAAACTTAAAACCTATTAAACATTATTCTTAGATATGTCTTTTACAGTCATTTAAATATATATATTTCTGGAGTTATTTTGATTTGAGAATAGTAGGTATGAGTAAATTTAAAGATTGTTGGGACGCCGGGCATGGTGGCGCACGCTTGTAATCCCAGTACTTTGGGAGGCGGAGACCGGAGGATCCGGGTTCGCGGCCAGCCTCAGCTCGCTCTCTCTGTCTCTCTTTCTCTGTCACTCTCTCTACTTAGTGAGGCCCTCCGCAGTTTCAAAATAAAGTATAAAAAAATAGGGCTGGGGGTGTAGCGCAGAGGTAGAACGCCCCTGGGCTCAATCCCCGGTACCACAAAAAAAAAAAAATTAAAGATTGTTGGGGATAGGGATTAACTATTATTATAACCCTGAATACTATCCACTTCATCCTCTGGTATCTTGATTTTCGCATAGGGGACCCTCTTTACATCCCAGAATGTAACCCTAGCCTGGCCAATCAACTTTATCCTTATTTCTAGATGAATGATTACAAATTAGACACATGATCTCTATTATTTAAAGAGACACAATTCCTATGCTTTTTCCGGGACTATTGGGAAAAGGACTCTTTCCTCTGGGATTACAAAGGAAGTTAGTTGATATAATAAGAATATGCTTTATGGACATAGGATAATGTAAGAGTAACAAAGAAGAAGTAGGTCTACTTTGGATTGAGTTTTCCACACTGTCTTCTCTGAGGACATGATGTTGCAGCAAAGAAAGAAATACAGAAACTGCAGAAGAAAGTTTCTGAATAAAGGGGAAAAAAAAACCCAGTAAAATATTTTTTTTTTTTTTTGCGGTACCAGGGATTGAACCCAGAGGCGTTCTACCTCTGCGCTACACCCCCGGCCCTATTTTTTTATACTTTATTTTGAAACAGGGTCTCACGAAGTTACGGAGGGCCTCACTAAGTAGAGAGAGAGAGAGAGAAAGAGACAGGGAGAGAGAGAGAGAGAGAGAGAGAGAGAGCTGAGGCTGGCCGCGAACCTGAATCCCCCGGTCTCCGCCTCCCAAAGTACTGGGATTATAAGCATGCGCCACCACGCCCGGCAGTAAAATAATTTTAAATGAATCTGAATGAGAAGGCTTCCTATTTAGCATGAAGAAGAAAGTAACCTTGAAGGAAGATCTTATATTTGTCAATCAGTAAATTATCTCTGAATTTCAATAACAGTAAATTCTATTTTTCTTTTTATTAGATGAAAAATAAATTGGGATTTCATAATTGGTCTATTTCTTTCCTGGGATGTTAGGAAACTCCAAGATTAAGTTGAACTGGGAAGAATTCATTACTTTTGTCCTCAAGCCACTGCAGTTAGTTACCTTTGGCAAGTTGTGTACCACTGATGCTGGCAGGAAAAGAATCCATTTTAAATATTACTAACTAATAACACTTAAATGAATTGTATGGTATTTGTCATTGTTCTTGCTGCAAGAAAATTATCTGACTTTGTAATTCGTGCCACCTTCACAGAAATATTGCCTTCATCCCTGAAAATCCTGCTGTGTCTCATCTTCATTCTTTAAGATTGCAGCATAGCCAAACATAATCCTGGATTTAGTTTAGATAGGGGTGAAGTTGTGAGAGGGCAAGGGATTTTCACTGTTTGCTTAGAACACCCTTAAAATTATCTTTACTGAAATCAATGCATTGCCATGTTGAAAAAATAAAAAAGGAGATTGTCAAGTTCTGATTTCTTTATTTTTTTAACTGTACATCTGGGTGTGATGGTTAATCTGTGTTGTCAATTTAATTGAATTGAGAGAGATGCCTGGGAAAAGCCTAGGATTAAAAGACTTCTGGGTGTGCCTATAAGTGTGTTTCCATAGACTGTTGGCATGTGAGTCAGCAAGAAGAGGGGAGATTCCCACCCTAAATGTCCAGCACTGTCCAGTAGTCTGGGGACCCCATGTGGAAGAAAAGGAGGTAGGAGGAGAAAGCCTCAGTGGATGCAAGCTCGATTCCTCCTGAGTAGGTACACCTATCGCTGTTGTCATCACACATGGACATTGGACGCTAGGTCCTTCAGTCTTGGAACACAGACTCTCACCAGTGATTCTCCAGGGAGTTTCAGGCCTTGCATCTCAGACAGGGGCTACATCGTTGGTCCCTCTTGTTCTGGGGCTCCAGCTTCTTGGATGGAACAGCTATTGGTTTCTCCAGCTCTTCAGTGCGTGGATGGCCATTATGGGACTTGCCAGCTTCTGATCGTGTGAGCCAACCTAATAAATCCCCTGTTACGATCATACAGATTCATACCCTGTTGGATCTGTTCCTCTAGAGAACCTCAACTAATGGATGGGCTAAAATTGGTGATTCAAGACACTGGCAGTCCTGAAGACTCTTTCTGAAATAATCTTGGACATAAATAATAGAAAAATCAATGAGTTACCATGACCTTCAGAAATGACTTTTTTGACCAAATGCATTATTGAGCATCTCACATGCTATCTCTATTTGCAGAGTAGAAATTAGTAGGTTTTTTTTCTCTCCTAGCTGAAACTTCATTTGGGCAAGAAAACATTTCCAACATTTCAGTGCTTTCAAAGCCTTTGGAATATTATGACATAGGAATTATGCCTGGATGACATTGGCATACATATAATGGATAACACTGAAGAATTTTGTGCAGTGAAACATGTTACTAATTTCATCCGCCTGCATGCTGAAAGTAAATAAACTGGTGATTTTCATGTCTGTTTTTAAAATTCTAGAAAAACATCAAGATAATTTACCTGATAAAAGTATACTATATTATGACATTCTCTCCATATTTTTAGAAATAAAATAATAATGTCTAAAGCAAATTTTGTAAAAATAGTATTTTTCACGAATAAAACTTCAAAGTAATAGTTAGAAATGGAATTTTGATAGCTGGCCCCTAAATGTATTTGTGTACATTTGTTAAGATTATATCACATTCTATTCCTGTTCACATTTATACATATTGTCTTTATATTAACATATTGTCTTTATATTAACAATACAAATAACACAATATAACAAATTCTCATTGAGTGCCTACCAAGTGACTGCACTATCCTCAGCATTACAGTCACAACAGAACACAAAGAAGACCAAACATTTGATCTCACGGTAGTGAGGGAGAACAGACTACAGTTGTAGGTGACAGGCATTATGTAAATAGAATAAACATGAGAACACTATAGTGGCAGGAATTGTTATATCCAAAATGCATAGGTTTACTTTGCAAGGTAAGAAATCATGGCTCAGAATCCACAAGTGATAGCACACTTTGTTTTTATTTCTGAATTTCTGTTTATACTTACACTTCTGCAAAGGAAAAACATAAAAACCATTCAAACAAATTTCCGTGATTCTTTTCTTTCTGTTTGAGGACTTTTTTATATCAACACTGAAATGCTATTATATTTCACTTAGAGATCATCTTTCATTCTGTTAGAAATGAGTGTATTTCCAGCAAATACAGCATGACTTTTATTGATTTTTGTGATCCTTTCTATCACTATTCAGAAGACAGGTGAGAGGAGCAGTGTGCACCGAGGAAAGAATCGTCACACGTGGTTGCATATTCATATAGACGTGGTATATTTGATCCAAAGATGCAAACATTACCCTGAAATGAAATTCAGAGTCCCTGCTGATTTCTCAAGATGTGTTTTTCAAAAACCACTTTGTAGTACACAAAAGTTTAATATCACTTTCAAATACAGTTCTCTCTAGGGGGCAGTTGACACTATAACCCTTAAAGAATAAATACCCTCAACTTAACTGGTCATTAGATGTCACTCCTCTTCCAAATGGATAGAGCTGGAAGAATGTTTCTGTTTTCCTTGGAAGCAAAACACAAATGCATCCAACAAGGAATAAAAAAGCATTTCAATGGGAACTACAGATGTGTGAACCATTTGGAAAAGTAACTCGCACTGAGTTAAGCGAAATTTATGAAAGTCTTTTTGAACTAGCCTGGAACAATGTTAAAAGTTTATATCATATTGGAAGTACCTTATATTTATCTTTGACCACATAGTTGTATATTGCCCTTAGTGGATACTTTTTGTTTTTTCACGAGTAAATTTAGTCTCTATGAAAGTGCCAGAAACTCATTCCTGAAAATGAAAGTCTACTCAAAACCCAAGCAATAACATGAAATAACTTCCTTATTTTGTACTGTTCTTACTTTCTTTTTTTTCTTTTTTCTAATTTCCAGTATAGAGAGAATCACCAAAAGAATTCAAAATTGTAGGACCCTTACTCACTGGGAATGGGCAAGAAAATCTGCTGGTATGTAACAAAAAGCCCAGATGCCTTTGATAGGCATGTTGACATTCTGAATTCTTCCTAGTGACTAGTCCTCTTCCTTTTCCAAAGCCCCAATATGAGTCTCAATTTGGTCATTGGATAAAATTGGAAAGTTAATACCTAAAATCATCAGTTGAACTATGTTCGTACAGTCTAAATCTGACCAATCTAAGAGGTAGGTTAAGGAAATCTATGATGTAAACAAGATTTCTCCATTTGCGTTTTGTTGTAATCATATTATATTGTGAAAATTAGTAGAATGGTACAGGTAAGCACCACAACATTGAAATAACTACTTTGTTTAAGACCAATTGATATCATCAGGAAGGAAAAGAAAGCCAGGTTCATTTCTTGTTTATTTTTTGTAAATGTGGCTTAATACACTAGTCAATAAGTGAATAAAGCTGTCATAATTTTTTGATGTTTGCAATCTTTTTACTGTTTGGGGGGTTATAGGTTATAGGTTTTCATTGACTAAACTATATGTATTACAGTTTACACAGCATTAGTCCATATATTGAAAAGCAAACTAACAAGTCATGCTGTTAATTCAAAAAGTGCTAGACTGCCCTCAAATGAAAAACAGCATTAGCTCCAACATAATCTAAATATTGCATTGTGCTCCTAGAAAAGGTGGAAAAAATGTTGCTCAAATACATTTTAGCTCTTTTTAGAAGATTGTTTTACGTGCAGATTCAAAGGTCACAAGAAAAGGAAAGAATGACATTTTATAGAGTAACATTTGCAAATAGGTATTAAATTATATGTTTGTATATGTTTCCATCTGTCATCCAGGGAAATTGCTCTTTATTTCTAATTTATATAGGAAACATAAACAAGCAAAAACTCCATGAATTCAGTAGACAAAGTACTATTGCTGAAAATGAGGGTAGTTTAATTATTATAGATTTGGGCATGTTGTTGAAGTTCACCTACTTTTTGACAACCTAGTATATATGGTGTCAAGTTTGGGGCTTCACATATCTTAAAATACTTAACATGACGGTCACAGTGGAATTTTCAGGAAGATTACCAATAAAAACTCCTGGCAGAGGAAGTATAAGATGCCATTCCACTCTTGCTTTCAATCAAGATAAAATATAAAACAGAGTGGAAGGGGTTTTGTCTGCCAGAGTTTTTAGTCACTTATTTACCTTGTGTTTCTCAATGCAGCATAGGTGCTTACCTCTCTTTTTTTATGGGGTAAGGAAGCATTTTTAACTTTCCTCAGGGAAGTGCAAAGAGGTTTTGGAGATTTATAGTGACTATTTCTTAAAGGCCACGGGGGGTTAGGTGCACTTCGCTGCACTCTGCGTGATTTGTTAAGTTTTGTTTCTCCTACTGTTTGCTTCTTCATTTCTCAGGCAAAAGGAAGAACGACTCCTTGCTGCCTCCCTTCTTGGTGCTTGAGTTTTGTTTCTTTGAGAATTTTTCAGGTCATTTTATTTTTAACTTTAAGAGCAAAACTAGAAAACCAGCGATCAATTAGGTAGATGAAAAGGAGAATGTAAAAACTCTGCCAGCAGAGACTTTTGTAGTCTTCCAACAGAAGTAATGATATGAATAAATATAATCATAGTAGTTAACACAAATAGAAATCTTCAGAAGTGCTGATATATTGTAATTCTTCCAGCATAATTATAACAATTTCCTTACAAAACTGAGGCATTTACAAGCTAAATAGTTTACTCATAGTCACTATTAAATACTTATGCACTAAAATGGTCTTAGACACAAAGAATAGTAAGGCTATAGTATATATATTTTGTGGTACTGGGGATTGAACTCATGGACATTCTACCTCTGAGCTACATCCCCAGCCCTGTTTTACCTGTTTTTTAAAGCAGGGTCTCGCTAAGTTGTGGAGGGCCTCACTAAATTTCTGAGGCTTGCCTCGAACCTGCAATCCTCTGGTCTCAGCCTCCCAGGTTAGGGTTAGGATTACAGGCGAGTGCCACCACACCTGGCAGTAAGGCATACTTTTTAGATTTACAGTTCAACTCAGTATTAGACATACATGATATACAAAGCACTGTTTTAGACACAAGATGCTTATAGGAATTTCTTGGTGTATTGTAATCATATATCATATGAAGTTCATAGTTATAGGGACAAATAATATGCACAGAGCACTTGGTGAGCTTCTCCTCACAGATCGTACCCCAATACTTCCCCATTCCCATACATGATATTGAGAGTGGTATTGACAGTTTTTATATGTATATCGTGTCAATTGAAGTGTTCAGAAATTGACAGTTTGCTAGAGAAAACTCATATATGAATTTCATGAAGTACTATCATTTAAATTATGTTGTCATTGACATAGGAATTCATAATGGAAAATTTTAATCAAGCAATAACAGATTATAGCAATGGCACTATATTATTTGCAAGGTCAGTATGTCTGAAGTATGGTCTTACCCTACACAAATACCATTCAGGTAAAATGTGATTTGTAAAGACAATGTATGAGAGGAAATGAGGAAGATTAACAAATCTCTGTTATCAAATATAAAGAATGCAATATGTATTGGCTAAATATGAAACATAATAAATCAGATGACAAGGCAGCATGTAGTAACTGGGCAATTTAAAGTAGATTCTTCAACTCTTTCAGCACAAAGGAGCAACTGACCACCTGCTGATTCTTCTCCGTCTATCTGGTCAAATATGGAGCATCCTGAGATGATTTTGTTCCAAATCACAGATGGAGGAGAACTGCAGAAGGCATCTCTAATCAAGCCAGAAGTCCTGGACTAACTCTCAATAGTCACATGACAGCCAGGTGATAGCAATCCACCCATGAAGGGAAGTATTCTTGTCATTAAAAATTCTTCTTCTGGGAGGGAACCACTTCTCCCATCTAGCTACCTTGACACCTACAAATCTTAAACAAATATTCACCATGGAAAGTATAATTAATGTGAACAGTATTGCACAAATACAGACATTCTTTTAATTCTTTTTTTTTTTTTTTGCGGTACCGGGGATTGAACCCAGGGGCGTTCTACCTCCGTGCTAAACCCCCGGCCCTATTTTTTATACTTTATTTTGAAACCGGGTCTCACGAAGTTGTGGAGGGCCTCACTAAGTAGAGAGAGAAAGAGACAGTGAGAGAGAGAGAGAGAGCTGAGGCTGGCCACAAATCCGGATCCTCCGGTCTCCGCCTCCCAAAGTATTGGGATTACAAGCGTGTGCCACTACGCCTGGCTTCTTTTAATTCTTTATTGATTTTGTTTAACCTAGATTGATTTGCATTTTCTCCAGCAAAATTTATTTGATTATGATGTACAAAGCAGAATTCTTATATATCATAAAAAGGCTTTTATGAAAAGCCTTTTTCATAAATTGGTTTGATTTCAAACTTTTACTCTAATGAAATTTTGATCCTGCATATAAGTGCAAACTCAGTCTACTTCCTTCCAGCTATATACATTTGTTTGGTATGTTTTCATAAGAACTTAAACTTTATGAAGAGTTAAATGATTCAAAACCTAAATTTACTATAACATTTTGCAAATGTAGCTGAAGCAGAGCTAAATGACTGATTTTTGTAAATTTGTTTGATATTCTACTATACTATTTTATATTCATATTGATTCTTAAATTATTTGAAGATTATTTTATTTTTCTATGTATAGAGACTATTTTTACATATAGAAGATATTTCTGTATATTGAGATTATGTATATTCTTTGTTTAATACATTTAAATAAGTATTTTTCTTTGTTTCAAATTTCTATTTTAAATTGAATTTTAATATTATTTATTATTGATCATTTGGTTTAACATGGTGACTTGGGGTTTCAATTCAATGTGCAATAAAGAGTCATGAGTAGGAATTTGGTATTATTTCCTAATGTTGAAGGAATGCATATAAAAATGTTTACCAAAAAGCATGTTTTATGGGAATTTAATAGATACTCCTTATTAGGATAAGAATATTGTTATGGTTTGGATTTAGAATGCCCCCTAGAACTCATGGAGATAAGACAATCATGTTGGAGATAGAACTTGGTTGCTGATGAGAAGTCTCTAGGGGTGTGGCTTTGGTAATTATACATGGTTCCTCCTCCCCTGTTCTTTCTTGCTCCCAGCCTCCATGATGTGAGAGCCAAGCACTCTCTCTCTCTCTCTCTCTCTCTCGCTCTCTCACTCTCTCACTCTCTCGCTCTCTCTTTTCTCTCTGCTTCCCACCACCATGTTCTGAGCTCCATAGATTTCACCTGGTCTAACATGGACTGAACACCTGAAATTCTCAGAACTGTGAGCAAATAAATCTTCCTTCTGCTAAGTTGTGGTGGTCAGGTGTTTTGGATGATAGCAGTGAGAGAATGCTGACTGAAACAAATATTTTCTTCCTTATTTTATGAATAGTTGCTGCATGTTATATAAAAATTCAGTATCTTTAAAGAATAGTATATGGCTTTCCTCTTTTAATGTATTCCTGTGCTGCACTGCACTTACATGTTCTCTAAACTTAACCTCATGAGATAAACCCAAGTTAGATATTATGTCTCTTTTTAATCATAATGAATTTTATTTGACTCATTTTTTTTCTTTCCTATATTTATTTTGGCATGAACTGTGGAACATCTCTACTATTCTGATGAATGGGTTGAGGAACATTCACTATATTTCTAATCTTTGGGGGAAAAAGTAGAAGATTAAAATAAGTTATACCATATGTATTATTTTGTTGACTGAGAATAAAATCAGCCTAATGGATAACAAAGAAATGTGCATTTATTTGGGGCTAATTTGAATTGCAACACAAAAAACCCAAAGATTTAAGCAGTCTTGAAAATGTGCTCCAAGCTTTTACAAATGGCAGTTGTATTTATAGCCTTAAGCCAAATAGGGGTTGGAAATTACATCACTTGTTAGTCAAGAATTATGATTGGTGGTAGAAATAGTTAAACTGCCTTTTAAGAATAAATTGGGTTCAGTCACTCTCTGGATGTTTCAGGGGGTGGGGCTTGTTGTACAGAAAGTCAGCAAAGGTTAACCTTTGAAAATTGCACTCTCCTGGGTTGAGGCTGGGTGTATCTGAAGTCCAGTTGAAGGTTCAGCTATGGAAATGTCTGAGTTTAACATGTCAGGTTAACAATGGCCTTGTGGCTCCACTTTAACATTTTAAGAACCTAGAACAAATACTACTCAAATTTTTCTTTTTCTTTTTTTTTTTTGGATTTTGGACTCAAGGATTTCTCTCCTGAGTATATGTTCTCACTCAGTTCTCTAACTGGTTTTCATTTGCTTGTAGTGGAAGGTCTCCATTCTGAGTGAAACAAACAGTTAAAATTGTTATAGCTTGAATCTGGAACATCCCAAAAAGGCTCGAGTGTTGAAGGCTTGGTCCCCAGTGTAGTAATGTTGAGAGGCAGGGTTTGGGTAATTGATTGGATCATGAGGGTTCTGACCTTATTAGTGGATAAATCTCATGATAGATTCATACTGAATGGCATTATTGGGAAATGGAACAAATTGTAGGAGGTGGGCCTAGTGGAAGAAGTAGATTACTGGCAGCCATATCCTTGAAGGATATATCTTGTCCTGGTGTGTGTGTGTGTATGTGTGTGTGCATGCGTGTGTGTGTGTGTGTGTGTGTGTGTGTGTGTGTGTGTGTCTTTCCTGGCTTCCATGAATTGAGCAGCTTTTCCCCACCATGCCCTTCTGTCATGAGGCCCTGCCTCACCTCAGGCCCAGAAACAATGGAGCCAAATGATCATGAGATGAAACCTCTGAATCCATGAGCCAAAATAAATCTTTCCTCATCTAAGTTGCTTTTCTCAAGTATTTTGTCACAACGATGAAAAGCTAACACAAAAATGTAGTGGACTTGTCATGGAGAATTATATGGTAGTTAAAAGCAACAAATCTACCTGTGATCTCTCAACACAGATCATAAAAAAATATAATATTGTATGGAAAAATAGTAAAGATTTAGATGTATTGACATCAATATTTATAGAAACTTAAGAACATATGCATATAATGCAAAATTATATTTTACACAAAGATACATGAATATTTAAAGATATATAGCAAACACAGAAGAGTGTTACCTACAGGGAAGGAAACAATGGAAGCACTGCATGGAAATGAAGGAGAAAACCTGGAAACAAAGAAAGAATTCTTTTTTTTTTTTTTTTTTTTGCGGTACCGGGGATTGAACGCAGGGGCGTTCTACCTCCGCGCTACGCCCCTGGCCCTATTTTTTTATGCTTTATTTTGAAACCGGGTCTCACGAAGTTGCAGAGGGCCTCACTAAGGAGAGAGAGAGAGAGAGAGAGAGAGAGACAGGGATTGAGAGCGAGAGCTGAGACTGGCCGCGAACCCGGATCCTCCGGTCTCCGCCTCCCAAAGTACTGGGATTACAAGCGTGCGCCACCACGCCCGGCAAGAAAGAATTCTTAACATAGATAACTATAATGATTAAAATATAAACTAGAGGATAAGAGTATTTCCATAGACTGGATATTAGGCTAAAGAAAAAAAGAATAACATATTGGGAAAAAAGAGTACTAAGAAGAGTTAAGAAATTCCCAACTGTATGTATTCTTTACTAAAACACTGGATGTTAAGGTGCATGGAAATAATTAAAGGAAGAACCCATTAAAAAAAAACTAAGAAGCGCCGGGCGTGGTGGCGCACGCTTGTAATCCCAGTACTTTGGGAGGTGGAGACCGGAGGATCCGGGTTCGCAGCCAGCCTCAGCTCGCTCTCTCTCTCTCTCTCTCTCTCTCTCTCTACTTAGTGAGACCCTCCACAACTTCATGAGACCCGGTTTCAAAATAAAGTATAAAAAATAGTGCTGGGGGCGTAGCGCAGAGGTAGAACGCGCCTGGGTTCAATCCCCAGTACCACAAAAAAAAAAACTAAGAAATAGATTTTAAAAAAACTTATTTGACTCAAATTTTTATTGTAGTATCTGAAGCAAAAGGAGAGATTCACTTAATACACTGTAATTCTATGTTCAGTATCTTTTTGACTTACTCTTCCACTTTATTAAAAGCCATGAAGAAATATTTCTGTACCTTGAAATGTTTCTCTTTTTTGTTGTTTAATCACAAAGTAGCAAGGGAAAGAAAAATATTTTTTATTGCCTTAGAAGTTAGATTGGTATTAAATATAGCTTTCTTTGGCAGAGCTTATTTAGAGTAGACATTCCCTTCCTAAACATGTTTATTAAAATGGAAGTAAAATAATAAGCAAATCCTAGTGAGTCACCTCTCAAAATAAACTAACTTGCCTGGTGACATAAGGAAGTACAATATGAGACAGTAGGTGGCTATCATTTTGTTCAGTTATTCAAGGAAATTTTCACCATAGGAAGCACAGCTGGGTAGGGAGTTCAAGTTCATAAATCCTCAAGTTTTCTAAGGGTATCTAATCATCCCAATTCTTCAATAGATTACATCTTTAGTAAAAATATGGGACAACACCATTATTTTGTAACCTCTTGTGGATATAAGTTTCTTGTCTATTGCAGTAAATTTATGACAATCTTTTGGATAATATATTGTGAGATTGATGAAAGTGGCCGCTAACCAAAGCTTTTGTTCTGAATAGTTTGCTAATTTTCAAACAGGCTTTCTGAGATGAAACTTTATGCCACCATTTCTTTTCAGCTCTGGGTCAAGAAGAGGTCACTTTATGGGAATTACTGTTGATTATATGTTCGCATTCACAAGAAACAGACTGTGGCTATTTTAGGATCAAGATGACAGCTATAAGAAATGATAATGCAGCTATATTGGGAAATGTAATTAAACTGCCTTTGTGTTTGAATAATTGCAAGGAGACCATTCAGTAAAACTGTGATGATAAGACAAGAAGGGATTTGAAGCTCTCCTGACTTCTTGTAAGGCTGACTAGTGTTTCTTATTTAGAAATGCAAAATTCAACACAGACTGGTAGAAAGCATTTGGTCCTAAGAGTTAAATGAACAACCAGTTAAAAAATGTTCTTCACTGTTGTCATCAAATTATATTATGCCGGGTGTGGTGGTGTACACCTGTAATCCGAGTACTTGGGAGGCTGAAACAGGAGGATTGCAGGTCAACAGCCATCTCAGGAACTTAGGAAGAACCTCAGCACCTTAGCAAGACCCTGTTTCAAAATAAAAAATAAAAAAGGGCTGGGGGGGGTAGCTCCGAGGTAGAATTCCCCTGGGTTCATCACCAGTATCAAAAAACAAACAACCATTATACCATGACAACTGCCTTTCCCCATGCTTCAGAAAGGGTTCTCCTGGTGCATTGCTGAGCAGAGAACACTTCATCCTTCTGCCCCATATTCCTCTCCCCTGTAATGTACAGGCAGGAAAGGAAAGCAGGTCCCTGCTGATAAGCACAGCCCAAAGGAAGCTACAAATTACTGCAATGGGTTTCCTAAGTTAAGCTTCCTTTTATCCTTGGAAAAATCAACTTGTTATATTTTCAAACTTGTATTCTTTTTTTTTTTTTGCGGTACCAGGGATTGAACCCAGGGGCGTTCTACCTCCGAGCTACACCCCCGGCCCTATTTTTATACTTTATTTTGAAACCAGGTCTCACGAAGTTGCGGAAGGCCTCGCTAAGTAGCTGAGGCTGGCCACAAACCCGGATCCTCCGGTCTCAGCCTCCCAAGTACTGGGATTACAAACGTGCGCCACCACGCCCAGCTTCAAACTTGTATTCTTGAGGAATATTTTTCTTTATTTTCATAAGTAAAAATTTTACCAGAATACATATATATCCATATATATGCATATGTGTAAACATATATGTTCAAATAAAATATACAATTTTACACTAAATGTTTAGACCTTCCTCCCTCCCTCCCTTCCTTCCTTTCCTCTTTCCTTCCTTCCTGGATTAACTCAGGGGCATTCTACCTCCAAGCTACACTCTCAGCCCTTTTTATTTTTTATTTGCAAACAAGGTCTCACTAGATTGCGGAGGGCCTTGCTAAATTGCTGAGGCTGGCCTCAAATTGTGATCCTCCTGTCTCAACCTCCCAAATACTGGGATTATAGGTGTGCACCACTGTGTCTGTCTCTGCATACTTGAGTTTTATTTTGGTTCTTCCTCAGGGTTCTGGTAATATAAAAACTATATCATCTCTCCTCCCTCCACAGCTACCATCTTCATCTTGATCTTTTTTTCTTTTTGTTATCTTTTACTTTTAAGGAGATTCCTTATTCCTCAACATCACTGATACAACTTCACTCAGTACCTCTAAAGTTCATTTTAAGTTAGTACTGTGTTTTTGGTTAATATTATTCTAATTATCTCTGCTAACTATTTTTATTCTGTATCTCAACAAATCAACTTTATTTTACCTCATTTCTCTTATAGTTTTCATTATTTGTTTTATGGAAGACACAACCATATGTATTCAAAACATTGTTTAACTCTTTGTAGAAAAGCTTTACATATTTAGAATTTCTTCTACATCTTAAAATCAATCATTTATTCTTTTCTGTCATGATTGCCCAAATGATTTTCCCCTTTTTATTCATCCTTGAAATGAAGATGACCCATACATGTTCAATGTTTGTCAATCACAGGTTTGAATTATCCCTTTGAACTATGTCACAATAGTAACTGGATACTGCCATGAGAATCCTTTGCATGTAATTTTGTTCTAGAATGTATTTGTCAGGATAGTTTTCCTGGCTGGCATAAACATTTCCTTGTGCTACCATTACCTAGTCCTGAGAGTTTAAAGAAGTGAATATCTGCAAAGGTAATTTGGAATAAATTATAGCCCTTGTCTAGAAATGGTATATTTAATATCATTCCCAGAACACACAGCTATTGCAAACCTTTTTGAAAAGCTCTGCTTGATTTTACATCCTGGGTATCCAGCTATTTCATTTTACTCAAAGATATATTGCAGAAATTTTAGGAAGGTCCTCAGATTTTTTTCTTTTAATTCAATATTTTGTCAGTGGGGGTTTTAATAGAGGGAATATTTAATTTTTTAAATGATGCTGGTTCTTAGTCCCAACTAAAGAAAAGGGCTATTCTACTGGCCAAGGCCCGGTATCATAAATGTGAAAGACATATTTCTAAAAGCTTAAGTAGGAATTCACTCCTCCCTGAAGCTTCTTAAATTTATTCTTCAGTTTTAAGCAGTGAATAGTTCTTTGTCTAAGAAAAACAGCCTTATTAAATTATCTTCAGTAATTGAAAAGGAAGAATAGCAAAGTTGCAGGAAGTCCAGAGTAAAATAGTATCATATGAAGTAAACTAAACTTATCTTATAAATACCATATGTGTAGAGTCTTCTGACAATGGATATTGTTGATTTAGCATGAGCGTAGTACAACGGCAGCGTAGTACAACTGCAGCTTGTATCACTGTCTTCAATAGTCTGTAACAATTTGCAGAATTAGACATTCCGTTTTTTATACTACTCTTTACCAATAAAATACTCCCTGTGTTATTTCTTTTTAATAATAATGTGGTTTGAATAAAAAGAGACATGGTCAAGTTTGTTGTTGTGTTGGTTGAAGCATTGAAAATCTCTTTATCTGTCAGCCAAATGTGCAGTGAACCCTTGGTAGTACATGTCTGCTTCACCCACCGGCACTGTGAATGTGGGATGAGGTAAAGACTTCTCTTTCATGGGCAAGTAAGTTAATGAATCACATTGTCTCCAGTTTACAGAAACTCAGCCTTGGGATTCTGGAGGTAAACTGCATTTCTCATTTTGAACTTGTAACTCTTTCAATGTCTACATTGACCATCTGTAAAAGGAACAGCTGGAAGACATTTGGTAAAGTTGAAAAAAATCAGTCTCTGAGGTCCTACAGTGACTTCTTTTGAGCTCTTCTTTTATTATAGCTATAGCTATACTCCAGAGACTCCGTACCTTCAGAAGACCACTTCTCCAATTTTTTTCTGACAGAAGAGAATATACAACAATTAAGTCAAATTTACCTTCATAGTGTGAATGGCTACAATAACTTTCTTCATTCCCCCTGAATATTCTCTATGGATGTCAATGAGAGATAAACGCCTCACACAGGAGGGAGCATAGAGATGTGAGTTCAGATTTCACCTTTTCTTGTTATTGAAAAAAATTTTAAATTACTTAAATTTATCTATTTTTGGTTTTTTAACCTAAGAATTTCCATATTTATTGTTATGAAAGTTAACTGATGAAAAAACATTGGATCAAGTATTTGTTACTATATAGGCACTCGAATATATTTATTTATTTTTAATTGACTTGTAATTTTAGAACTGGAAATACAAGGTGAGAGGAGTATTTGAGGCAAGTACACAATTATATGATCTGCTTATTCGTAGGAGCACCCTCAGTTCTACATATTGAGAATCTTAATTATTTTAGGGAAAAGTGTGTCTCTATTTTTCAATTCTAAGCATTATATACTCCAGGTGTCCTCAAATATTTTCATCCCATGGCCCCTTTACAGTCTTAAAAATTATGGAGAACTCTAAAGAACTTTTTTTTTGTATGGGTCATACCTATTAATATTTACCATACAAGACTTAGAAATTAAATCTATTTTATTCAATTTTAATATAATGTATTATAAATTAATATTAATGACATATTCCTATGAAAAAGACTGCATTTTCTGAAATAAAATCTTTAGTTAAAAGACTGGCATTGCTTTACATTTTCATATCTCTTTAATGTCTATTAAGAAGACATTAATAGACACTAATGGTTTCTCCTATCAACTTCTATAGTCAGGAGGCTGAGAACATACTTTTGGTTGTAGTATATAAAGAAAATCCAGGCTCACACACTATGTACTTGGAAAGGGGTAAGACTTCATTAGATAACTGTGGATATTTTTCTTTAATGTAAATCAAAGGTAGACAAGGGTAGTTTCTTAATATTCAGCTGAAATATAAAACCTGAAACCATATCAATGACCTCTTACATTACAATCTACTAGTCTAACTTGTACTTTAAGGACTTTTTTATCTAAGTGTAGATGATTCTGTAATGTGTATTCATGGTCATTTGGAAAATATTGGTTCACTAGCTTAGGCAAGTCATCCAGTATTGACACAATTCTTTGCACAATATCAAAAATTTGTGACAATACCGCCAGTGATCCCATGAAAATGTCTTTCAGTATTTGGAAGCTGTCAAGTCATGGAAAGTGTTCAAAGTTCTCATCTTCATTTGAAAGTTCAAATTTTATCATTGACAATAAATACTGTCAGTTGTTTTCCTTGAAGTGACAGGCTCACTTTGCTTGTGTTTCAGAAGATGTCAAATACTCAACTCTGAATAGCTGTATTTGTCTGTTGGTTTTTCTTTTCAGCTAAAACGGCCTTACATGTAAAAGGTTTAGGTTACAAAGAAATTAAATTAGCACTTTTCCTCAAAACAACAATTGTAACCAGTATGTAGCAAAAAGTTTCAGGTGTACTTACTCTTATCAAATAGAATATTAAAAATGTACCCAAAGGTGACAATTTAATAAAATGAATAGTTTTACCTCATCAGAAGCATTGTTAAGTAATAATAATATTTTTAATCCTGTGAGCTCCTGGTCATGATGTATGCAATGAATGTGCACATGTTGATAGCACGGCCTTGATTTTTGCTTACACATCAACATTATGCCAATGTCAGCACACATTGGAAAAGTCAAACAAAATTTAGTAGTAAAAAAATAATTCTTAATCCACAGACCCCTTAAGAATATCTCAGGGATCCCCAAGGTTCTGTGGCCCCAAATCAGAGAACTGTTGATCTATTCATTTATGTAAGAGAAACATTTAGATCCGTTTTTAGTTTTTCTTGTTTGGTTTTATTTATTTGCTCTGTGTGTGTGAGTGTGTGTGTGTGTTTGTGTGTGTGTGTGTGTGTG